>JAOXNV010018327.1:0-28411 GCA_028565915.1 Momotus momota
TGTTGGATTGGTTTGTGCCTGGCTGTGTTGGGATATGGGGCATGGTTGATATCTCCTTATGTTATTGTATTTTTGGCCCGGTGTCACCTGCAGTAAGTGGGTTTATTACTACTTTTTTTCCCTCCATGGTTGGCCATGCTATATTGTTTATGGGGTCTGTAGAAATAGATAACAAAACCTGCATGAGTTTCACTGTATGTCTTCTGCTGATGGCTGCCTCCTTTTTGTTGGGCCATGTAGTTAGCAAAACAGCAACTTCAAGGCCTCCCCTGTTTCCTACTTTGCCCAGTCAGCAAGTAGGCTGGAGATGCACAAGAGCTAGGATGGGACACAGCCAGGACAGCTGATCCAAAGAGACCAGAGACATATTTTTCCAAGGTAGTCATTGCCTAGAGACTGTCTGTGCATAGCTCTGCCTCTAGTGAGCAATTATTTTTTGGAGTACTTGTTTGTTTGTTTTCTTTTTTTTTTTTTTTTTCCTATTCATTAATTAAACTATTTTGTCTTGAGCCCTGAGTTTTTTCACTTTTACCTTTCTGATTCTCTCCCCTATCCTGCTGTGGGGACAGTGAATGACAATCTGGGTAGGGGCTTATTTGCCAATCAGAGTGTGAAAGGTGGTTGGTAACCTAGTGATGTTATTTTTATAAAATAATTTATAAAAATGGACTTGGTCTAATAAAATTGCATAGCTGACTATTCAAAGATGGGACAGAATAATTTATGAACAAAATAAAAAGATTAGGCTATACTGAAAAGTTATTATTACTGACAAGCTTTGGATAAACAACTATTCTTCAATTGTTTGGCTATCACTTTTAAAGGTACCATGTGAAATCACATTTTTTTCCAGTAGATTAAGCTTTGATACTTTTACTGATGTTTCACAAAATAAATTTGCTTTGATTGACCCAACTAGTAGGTTGGTGGTAAGAAACTGAATGTTATGATATTTGTTAAACTTCTCTGGTAAATTGTTCTCTTTTCATAAATTGTTAAAAATAGTTAAGTATTTAGTGTCGTTCTTACTAGAGTTAGCAAGAGTATAACATAACCTCTTACTAAGTATATTTATTTTTAATTGCTGACAGGTTGTTTCTAGTGACTTGTCATAGTTTTAAGGTCTTTAAGCTAAATTTCAAGAGAGTAATAAAACTGACAACTTTTCCTTGGAACTATTTAAGATTTGGGGGGTTTATTTTTGTTGTTATTGGATTCTTTCTTTTTAAGCTTGAAAATACCATCTGACAAATGGTGTCTATTCCACTCTTGTGAGACACCACTGGAGTACCGTGTCCAGTTCTGGAGTCTCTATTACAAGAAAGATATGGATGTGCTGGAACATGTCCAGAGAAGGGCCCTGATCATGATCAGAGGGCTGGAGCACCTCTCCTATGAAGACAGGCTGAGAGAGTTGGGATTATTCAGTCTGGAGAAGAGAAGGCTGTGAGGAGACCTTCTTGTGGCCTTCTAGTGTCTGAAGGGGACCTACAAGGAAGCTGGTGAGGGATTTTTTAGGATGTCAGGTAGAGATAGGACTAGGGGGAATGGATCCAAACTAGAGGAGGGTAGATTTAGATTGGACATTAGGAAGAAGTTTTTCACCATAAGGGTGGTGAGACACTGGAACAGGTTGACCAGAGAGGTGATGGAAGCCCCATCCCTGGAAGTTTTTAAGGCCAATATGCATGTGATTCTGAGCAACCTGATCTAGTGTGAGGTGTCCCTGCCTGTGGCAGGGGAGTTGGAACTAGATGGTTAAGATCCCTTCCAACCCTGACAATTTTATGATTAAACTGAAGTCCACTGACAGAAAAAACCATTATTAACATCAGCAGGGCAACTAATGTTTTGCTGAGAGAATTACCAGTACGATTTGTCTTCCAACTTGGTATTCCATGATTTTTATTGTTGTTGGTTGATGGACCTTGAAGCCCGACAGCATTTTATAACTTTGTTTTATAACTTCTAACCTTGTATTTTCTTCACAGTGTTTGAAGATAGTCAGCATTGGATGATGCAGGGAACTCAGATGGAACCATATTGAAATATAAGTAAATATATAATTAAATCATGCTTTCATTTGAAGAGAAGCGTGTAACACCTAAATGACCCCAAGGAGCCATATACAAAAGTCTATAGTTTGAAATGCAGTTATGTTACTGATGTATTTCTAAAATGAACAGCTCTGAGGCAAGGAGTATCAAACATATTTTATTGGGGGAAAACATAGATAAATAAAGCTATTTATTTTGCATAAGCGACATTTAATCAAATCTGTTGCCTGTCATAAGATTTATAATAGAGTCACAGAATATTACAGAATCACAGAATTATTGAGGCTGGAAAAGACCTCTGAGAGCTCTCCTCTGGACCTGCTCCAGCACCTCAAGATCTTTCTTGAAGTGTGGGGACCGGAACTGCACACAGTACTCGAGGTGAGGCCTCACCAGTGCCAAGTACAGGGGGAGAATTACATTCCTACTCCTGCTGGCCACATTATTCCTGATACAAGTCAGGATGCCTTTGGCCTTCCACACCACCAGTGCACACTGCTGACTTGTGTTTAGCCAGGTGTCAACCAGCATTCCCAGGTCCCTCTCTGCCAGGCTGCTCTCCAACCACTCATCCCCCAGTCTGTAGCACTGCCTGGGGTTATTGTGGCCAAAGTGTAGGAACCTGCACTTGGTCTTGTTGAATCTCACACTGTTGGCTTTGGTCCATCAACTCAGCTTGTCCAGGTTTCTCTGCAGCATTTTCCTACCCTCTGGTATCACCCTCCAACTTGGTGTAATCTGCTAATTTACTAACAGTAGACTTGATCCCCTCATCCAGGTCACCAATAAAGATGTTAAATAGGACTGGGCCCAGTACTGAACCCTGGGGGACACCACTGGTCACCAGACACCAACTGGATGCGGCACCATTCACAACCACTCTCTGTCTGGTTATCTAGCCAGTTTTTTACCCAGTGAAGGGTGTATGTGTCCAAGCCATATGCTGCCAGCTTCTCCAGGAGGATGCTATGGGAGACTGTGTCAAAGGCTTTACTGAAGTCTAGGTAGACCACATCCACAGCCTTCCCCTCATACACTAGATGGGTCATGCAGTCATAGAGGGAGATCAGATTGGTCAGGCAGGACTTTCCTTTCCTAAACTCATGTTGGCTGGGCCTGACCCCCTGGTTGTCTTGTACAAGCTGCTTGATGGCACTCCGGATGATTTGCTCCATAACCTTGCTAGGCAATGAGATCAGTCTGAAAGGCCTGTAGTTCCTTGGATCCTCCTTCTGGCCCAATGTGATGGGCATCACATTGGCCAACCTCCAGTCATCTGGGACCGCACTGGTTAGCTGGGACTGGTGATAAATGATGGAGAGTGGCTTAGCCAGTTCTTCTGCCAGCTCCCAAAGTACCCTAGGATGAATCCCACCCAGACCCATAGGCTTGTTAGGATCTAAGTGACACAGTAGGTCACTAACTACTTCCTCCTGGATTACAGGAGGGATATTCTGCTCTCCATCCCTGTCTACCAACTCAGGAGCACAGTTGCCATGAGGATAGCCACAGTTTTTGTTAAAGACTGAGACAAAGAAGGTGTTAAGTACCACAGCCATTTCCTTGTCTTCCATTACTATGTTCTTCCCCTCATCCAAAAAGAAATGAAGATTTTCCTTGGCCCTTCTTTAGTTATTAATATATTTATGAAAGTATTTTTTACTATCTTTAGCAGAAATGGCCAGATTAAGTTCTAACTCAGCTTTTGCATCTCTAATTCTCTTTCTACATGACCTTACAATATCCTTAAATGTTTCCTGATTCACCTGCCCTTTTTTCCAAAGTTGATACACTCTTTTTCTTTTTTTTTTTTTTTTTTTCCTCTCTGAGTTCTTGCAAAAACTCTCTGCTCAACCAGGCTGGTGGTCTTACCTGCCAGCTCATTTTTCAGCATGCAGAGACAGCCTGCTCCTGTGCCCTCAGAATTTCATTCTTAAAGTAAACACAGCCTTCCTGGGCACCTTTGTTTTTGAAGACTGCTTCCCAAGCGACGCTCTGAACCAGCATCCTGAATAGACCAAAGACACCCCTCTGGAAGTCCAAGGTAGAGGTTTTGCTGATGACCCTCCTAACTTCATCACATATTGAAAATTTTATCATATCATGGTCACTGTGCCCAAGATGACCTCTGACCACCACATCTTCCATCAGTACTTCCATGTTCGTAAACAGTAGGTCTAGCGGGGCAGTACCCCGACAGGTTCACTTACCAGCTGCAACAGGAAGTTATCATCCACACATTCCAGAAAGCTCCTGGACTGCCCCCTTTCTTTGGTGTTGTACTTCCAGCAGACATCTGATGAGTTGAAGTCCCCCACAAGAACAAGGGCTAGTGAACTCGAGACATCTCCCAGTTGTTGAAAGAATGTCTCATCAGTGTCTTTATCCTGGTCAGGTGGTCTGTAGCAGACTCTCACCAGGATATCAGCCTCATTGGCCTTCCCTTTTATCCTTATCCATAAACATTCCACCTGGGTGTGTCTAACATTGAATTCCAGGCAGTTAAAGCACTCCTCAACCTATAACACCACCCTTACACCTCTTTCCTTGCCTATGCCTAAGTTTGTCTTTGGAAAAACTTCCGCTACAGCTCTGAGCTGTGCTGTAGAACGGATAAAAGAGTAACAGGCAACAGAGCAAGTATAGGTGAGATGGTCTATTTCAAAGAAATATCACAATAATGAAAATAAAGGTCACTTGATATGAGTGAAGAAAGGTTATTTTTTTTCTGTTACTACACAACACCTGCAGTAAAGAACTAGGTGAAAACACTTCAAATGTTTTTAGACAAAGGAACGATTTGGAAAAGAAGAAAGGAAATCTCTTAAACCTGAAAGTCACAAATCATGTTTTCATTTTTATCAAATGACAACTAAAAAAAATCATACCTTTTAAATTAAAATATATATGAATATTTTCTTACAGGGAGCTTGGGATGAGTAAAAATGTTGTCTATGTTGTTTGTGGTATGGTAAACCCCTGCATAAATCCTGAAGAGCAAAACATTAAATAGACAAAAGTAACTTTTGGATATTTTTTTTCTGAGATAAATGCATAATTTGTTTCTTTATAAAAGATCCAGATCAGGACTCATTCTGTATTAGATAATGTACCCAGTCTCGGGGCAATTATTTCTCTCCGCTCCTCTTTGCTGATTATCTGTGTACGTAAGAGCAATGATTGGCTCCAACAAGTAAATGAGGGAATATGAGACTGTAGTGAGACAGTTTTGACTAATGGAATAAGCAAAATAAGAAATTAACAGGAATAATAGAAATAAAAGTTTCTAGAATAATTCCTGTGAAACTTGACAAAGATAGTGTACTCCAGGGGGAATTTTATGTAGTCAGACTCTTACATTGTGTAAATAGCTTTAACTCTGTTGAAAATTGATTTTACAATTGTTGAACAGCTTATACATTTGTATATCATCATGGGTAACTGCTAAATAATAGACAAGGCACCTTATTATGCAAAAACGGGAGTTTTAACCACAGAGTAAGACACTCTTAACTTGCATCTAACTAGAAAGCAAGACTGCAGTGAAAAATGGAAAACTATAAGAACAGTTAGTATCAGTGATCATGAACAATTTCATTAAAGTGTAGTAAAGAATGCAAAGGTCCACTGAGTTCAGTATTAAAACTGTTTTGAATTCTTATTTATCTTAAAATCAGTGAACAATGTTACAGAAGTTTAGAAACCTTGGCAGGTACATAAACTTTTCAAAATTTGCTCCCATTTTAAAGCCTCTGGTAGTTTAAATATTTGTATGAAAGGTATTTAACTTCCTTGTTTTCCAGAAGATATGTGTGGGAATTTGGAATATTTTCTTCTAATTTGCCAAGAATACACAACTAGATTCTAAAAAGGTACCTTAAATGGCTAAATAAAAAAGAAAAATACCTAAAATATATATATATATATAAATATATAAATCACCCTCTGGAAGTTTTTCTTGAAAATAATTGGGACTTTAATATTGAAAATTGAGCTTCTGGGTGCTAAAAGACAACCCTTATCTGTAGGAAGGTTTGGTTTGATCATTCTCTGTCATGAGAATCACTACAGTCTCAGTTACTTTGCTTAAAGAAACATTCCAGAACCAAGCCGTGTCAATGGCAATAGGCACAGCATTATAATACTTCTAAATCATGTAAGTCTATACAAGTTTATATCTACATTTACTGTTGTTCCAAAACAAGGGGAAAAAAATCTCAACCAAAGTTTAAGGAATATTTCTTTTTTTTTTTTTTCTTTTTTTTTTTTCAATTTTTTAAACTTCACATTACTACATTTAAGTATTCTCAGGGTAGATGAGAATATGTATCTTCTACATAGGAAGGGGGAGAGAAGAATCTTTTAAAAGTACAAATTTGTGGGTATATAAATAGAAGAACAGTATTCTCAAAACAGTTTCAAATTTTAAATAGGAAATTTTAAGCTAGAAAAGTTCTTCCAAGAGTCAATACAAAAGGGTTTTTAGTTTTTGTATGGAAAAACACCACTTCTAGTCAATATTACACATGATATTTTAGTGATATAATTAATTAATTTATTGATTAATTAATACCTTCTTTCTTGAACCAGAAATCATTGAAAGCTTCATGAAGAATTTCCTTTGGCTTTAATCAGGTTAGACCCAACTTTAAATGAAACAAATCAAATAAAAATACATCGAATTATATAATGTTTAAAAAAAGAATACAAGGACAAGAAAATAGAAAAGTCTACTAAATATAACTATACCGTTTCTATCAAAAGGAAGGAAAGCTCTTGGGAAGAGAATAAGTAAAAAGTAAGTAAGAAAGTGTTAAAATTTGTGAATGATAAATGGATAAGATACTGAAATTCAAGAAACAAAACATACAAAGACTTCTACTATTCCAGCTGGTTTCAGAGAGTAAAATGCGCAATCTCTCCTCCCCTTGGAGTCATTGTTAGAAGGTGAAAGACTTACCCTTCGGAAAAACGTAGAGCTCCTTTTACACAGAGACTTTTATCCTCATAAGACATTTAAAAGATGTGACAGACTTTGCAAAACCTGGCCAGTTTGGGATGTACCACAGGGGGGCTGAACACATCAGATTTAGAAGCTATCCCTGTAAATTAAAGCTCCCTGTTGCAAATGAGATACAGAGAGAATGCACTGCTGTAACCAGTGCTAGCAGACAGAATCACAGAATCACAGAATGTTAGGGGCTGGAAGGGACCTTGAAAGATCATCGAGTTCAACCCCTCTGCCAGAGCAGGACCACCTAGAGTAGGTCACACAGGAACGCGTCCAGGCGGGTTTTGAATGTCTTCGGAGAAGGAGACTCCACAACCTCTCTGGGCAGCCTGTTCCAGTGCTCTGTCACTCTCACTGTAAAAAAGTGTTTCCTTGTGTTTATATGTAACCTCCTATGCTCCAGTTTGCACCCATTGCCCCTTGTCCTGTCATTGGACGTCACTGAGAAGAGCCTGGCTCCATCATCCTGACATTTGCCCTTTACATATTTCTAAACATTAATGAGGTTATCCCTCAGTTTCCTCTTCTCTGAGCTAAAGAGATCCAACTCCCTCAGCTTCTTCTCATAAGGGAGATGCTCCCCTCCCTTGATAAGCTTCGTGACTCTATGCTGGACTCTCTCCAGTAGTTCCCTGTCGTTCTTGAACTGGGGTGCCGAGAACTGGATCCAGTACTCCAGGTGGTGCCTCACCAGCGCAGAATAGAGGGGGAGGAGGATGTCCCTCGACCTGCTGGCCATGCTCTTTCTAGTGCATCCTAGGATGCCATTGGCCTTCCTGGCCGTGAGGGTGCATTTGTTGGCTCATGGTCCTCCAGGTCCACCAGGACTCCCAGGTCTGTTTCCCCAGAGTTGCTCTCCAACAGATCAGCCCCCAACCTGTACTGATCCATGGGGTTGTTCTTCCCCAGATGCAGAACTTTACATTTGCCTTTATTGAATTTCATTAAATTTCTCCCTGCCCAGCTCTCCAGTCTGTCCAGGTCACGCTGAATGGCAGCACAACTTTCTGGTGTGTCAACCACTCCTCCCAGTTTTATATCATCAGCAAACTTGCTGAGGGTACACTCTATCCCCTTGTCCAGGTCATTGATGAAAATATTAAACAGTATTGGACCCAGTCCTGACCCCTGGGGGACACCACTAGTCACAGACCTCCAGCTAGAGTCTGCTCCACCGACCACAACAGTCTAGGCTCTGTCTTTCAGCCAGTTTCCAATCCATCTCACCACACAATCATCCAGTCTGCACTTCTTAAGTTTGTCTGCGAGGCTACTGTGGGAGACAGTATTGAAAGCTTTGCTGAAGTCAAGACATTAAATTGCTGGCAGCACAGAGCAGAAGCAACAAAGACAAGGAAAGGTAAAGTATCAAGCTGAATGGACTTATTATCAGGACAGGAAAATAAACTTTAAAAAAAAGAAAAAGTTTTTAACTATCTTTCAATTATCAATGTGTTTGTGATGGGATCTGAGTGTATGTCTCAGTCATGGCTTCCCCACGACTAATAGTAACATTTACAGGTGTCTATCAGAATTCTCCATGTTGAGTTTGGGCTAGGAAAAAGGTTAATTTTCACCAGAAGCTGGAGGAGGCCTCAGCCAGAATAGACAACCGAAGCATCCCATGGGATATTCAATACCACACTGACGTCATGCCCACATGGGGGTTGGGTTGTGCATGGGTGTCTGGCACTGCACATGACTGTAGCTCTAGCCCATCAATGGGGTTTATACCACTGTCTTTATATATTGTTTCATCACTATTATTGTTATTACTCTTGTTTGTTCTCCTCTTGCATTGTTCTATTAAACTTTCATCTCAATCCACAGGATTTTGCCACCTTCTCCCTGTTCTCCTTCTTCTCCCACCAGGATGAAAAAGGGACGTATGAGCAAGCAGGCACGTGGAGCTCAGCTCCCAGCTGGGTCTAAGCCACAACGCACAGTCTTCCTTGCTGCTATCTGCTCTGATTGATTGTCCAGTGAAGAACAGAATCTTACTGGAGAGTTTGCCACTCCTGTTTGCAGATGTTAGAATATATTTGCATGTTTTCTTGGCATTCTTATGTTGAAGTAAGTGTGAGACTAACACTTCAGAAATTTCTTTGATTGCTAAAAATAACTCAGTACAGGCATTACCTTCAGGAGTCTGGTTGACTGTCACATATCTGACCTTGTTGATGGCCAGCTATAATGCTCCCTCACCCTCCTTCTCTGCTTTCCCCAAATGTTTAATAATTTAAACTATTGATGATTTAATTTAGGCTGGTAATGAATGAAAACCAATATTTTAAAGTAGCCACAAGGAAAATTCAATGGTTTCAAACCAATACCCTATGTAGAAGAAATTAGTGGCATTTTAAAACAAATTCTAGAATGATTTAGCAAAGGATTTCCTTAGGGAAAATATTTTATTTATGAGGTTTCTGTTTTCCTTTAAAATTGGCTTGTAATCATATTATAAACAGGTCATGCCTACAAGGTGCCCTTTCAAAAAAGTAGTAGGAGACACAACATAGTGTATTTCCTCAAGGGGAATAAGCTCTTGTCTGCAAACAACACTTCTTCACATCCTTCTTGATCTTCGTAATGTAAGACTACAAAGACAGGGTATCTTCTTTACTTTTAACTGTGTGAGGGAAATAGAGTATTCAGAGTTCTAATTTTTCTACTGAATGAGTTTTATTCTGTGTCACCTATCACGGCCCCAAAGCCTGTTTTAAAAAGTTTGTATCTTTAGCTTGTGTTGCTTTGGACAAATTCCACCTTAAATTATGAGTATGGAAATTTAAAATTTGTAGAAATTCTTGTAAAAGCTCTACATGAAGTATTTTTCTGGAGTATGTTTATGCTTGCAGAGATGTTGCCTAAAGTGTACAGACAGACTGAAATAGAAAATTAAACTAATTATACTTGCTCTCCCGGCTGCAAAGTTTAATGCTTTTTGTGATGGCTGACCACTTTAGGGAAAAAAGAAAAAAAGAAAAAAAAAGAATCATATTGGTCCCTTCAAACTTTCTTCTACTATTTTTCTAGCTACCTAAATATTTTGAATGAATTTAGATATCTGCTTATTATTATTGCTTCAACTACATTAGGAAAAAAGATTCCACAAGTTAACTGGATAGAGAAAATTGCAATCTTCAGAACTTCTTTTCTCAGAAGAATAATCAAAATGGAAAAAATGTTTTCTGCTGTGGTATAATCATAGAATTTAAAATTTTCTCAGAGAGATAAAAATGGAACAGAAGTAACTCACACATAAATATATCATCCATAAAAAAAAAAAATAGAATATCATTAGGATTGTTCAGTTGGTAACTAATAACCAGTCTGGGTCAAAAGACAAACCTGTATGTGTCTTGCTGAAAAATCCAGTCTCTAAGCTTTATATGCAAAGGTATCTGTAATAAGAAATGTAACTAAAACAAAAAATTAAAAGGAACAATGTTGAAGCTAATTTGGAATCTGGAAACCTGTTAAGACCTGACTCCAAATCCTTTTAAAATAAATTTTACTGTTTTAGGTGATTTTTGTATGAGTCCTCTGGGATGACAGAGGTAGTAATATTGAGATACTTGAGATACACTCCACCACAGGTTTGAAAAACTGAGAAATTGAAATTTGAGAAAGCTCTATTGTCTATATATATCTCATATACTACTTTCTCCACTTCATAATATTTATTGGATTTCAGTTTAGGCAAGATTCCTGAAAATAGTATTTTGAAGGCTTTTATACTTGGCCAGGGACAGTAGGATGATCTGAGTGGAATCTTATTTTCAAACAGGTAGAAGAGCAGAAGTGAAATCATTGAGCAAGAAATACCATAAAGGGCAAATTCTGCTTCTGGGTTTGTCTATGCAAATTAGTCCAATGAAGTCAGTATCCAAAGGGCAAACTTGGCCTCAAGCACTGTAAATCTGATTATTTCAGAGACTATCTTTTTTAGAGAACTAATAACAACTCTTTTTCCACAGACAGAAATTTGTAACAGTACGTCTTCTTAGAAGTTCCAATATACATGCTGACATACCTATTTCCACAAAGTAGGTCATCATTTATGAAGAAAGTTACTAAGCAGACTTTATTCTTAGAAGAAGTTTACTATTTGAGTGCAGTAAAGTCTTTAAAAATGAATAGACCACAGAAACATACGCAATCTTTGGCCACCAGAACTACCTTTATGCCCTCAGAAGCCTTCTACAACAATTTCTGTCGAATATAGTGACACTTCAGATTAATTGCTGGATTCTCCCCTGATGAACCCAGCCAACAAGCAACTCATGACTCAGACAGATGTTCCTGCATTTTAGGCAAACTGCAACATGTTTGTATCCCCCTTGCTCCCTCACCTACACCACCTGTGACAAAGGCTTTTACAAGAGAAAACACAGGCATTTTACTCAAGAGAAAAAGATGCTGGCCCACCAGCAGTGCTGCAGAATACTTGAGTTTCCGTCATCCAGCACACAGGAGAATCTAAAGATGGAATACTATAAAAAATATGGGTTAGCTTCATCAGTATAACTATACTGACAGGAACTGTATTTACAGGGTCAAGGGGGAATAGCACATTCCTTGAAAAGTTCCCTAGAAAAATATATTTGTCTGAGCTCACTTTGCTAAAGATTGTCATAAATCTAGAGAGGGTGAAAGGTAACTATCTGCAGAAAATTGATTTTTGGTGTCCTGAATGGAGCTAAGCAGAGGCAGAGTGGATGGTGTCAAATACTATCACAGCAGTAAAACAAAACATTATAAGGGTCAAAGCAGTGCAGCAAGTCTTCCCCCTGTATTCTTTTGTGTCCCTCAGGTATCTCAAGGAAGCCTCCCATGGGGGGAAGATCAAACAGCTTTCCTACAGGTGTCGAGTCTATAGTACCGTACTCCCAGCTGGAGACTCAGCATTGCTAGGAACAGTGGCCAGTGCCTGCAGCTGGATCTGTACGTACGACCTCTACTGCTCTTTTGATGTCCCTCTCTGAGCATTAGTACTCTCGTAACTCCCACATACGTACTTCTGTGGTGTCCTTTTTTATCCTTCAGTTCCCGCTTTTCTCAGAGAGACAGAGAAAATATGACTGATAGTCTGCCTTTGCTACATTTCAGTTGCTATTTCAAAATACTTAATCATCCGAATAAAATTGGATTTAACAAGAACTGTGGAGTTCTGCATAATTATGCATAGGCTGATCGCAACTGCACAGGAATGGTACATTTCTTCCAGAATGTGTCACTTTTTCTGTGATGTTCCATTTCCATATAATTTTTCTTCTTTTCTTTCCTTCCCCTAAAAACCCACCATTTTGCAGGAAGACTTGGAACAGTCTTGTATTTGGGAAGTATTTTGTCCATCTGTAGGATTTGTAGGGATTTTGTGTAGTTTAAATTCATTTCCTTTGTTGTGAAATATATGATGTTGATCTATTCTTCTGAATTCCTTTTCATTTTCTGCTTTCTAGTCACACTGCAGCTTTCATCTGATTTCTTCTCTCCTATCAGATATCATTTTAGAAATTATAAAGCTTTCTAAATTCCTTTTTTTCATTTCTTCTTTCTGTATGACACAAGACTCAAGGTTCTCAAGGTTTTGTTTTTCCAGTTGGGTATCTTCAGCATCCATGCTGCCTACTGACCAATACCTTAAGACCATTGTCATAATTGAAGTAACATGCACTTACTTCATGTCCATCTTGTCTGGAACAGCATAGACGAGATATGAGGATGCAGAGACTGAGACCACTGCCACTTTCCTACCCAGAGGACAGGTGACTGAGTGCTTTGGGGAGAAGTGTAAATGAACTATATCTCTGAAGCCTGCAATATATTCAGCAGCTCTGAGAAAGGCATCTACTTACTTTTGCTATAACCATGATCAGGAAAGACTTAGGTGTCTTGAGAAATACTGAATTCTTGTGAAATCTCAACATTCAAATTTTGACAAGTCTCTTCTGTTAAAAATTGTGACATCATTCAAATTTGCAGTTTAAAAATTAATTAAAAAAAAAAATACTTTGTCAAACTATCTGTTGGAGAGTGTAGAGAAACTGGATTATCAAAGAAACTGTTACGGCAACCTAAAACTTATTTATATTTAAACAACCTATTTTGTTGAGCCTCAGAGAAAAAGCTGAACTATTCAGGATGAAATCTTCCCAGAAAGTGAAAACAAGTAAAATAAGGTTAAGACAGACATCTGACGCAGACCATAGCAATATAAATGTTAAACTATGTCAGTTATAACCTACTGAAAATAGGATCTTATAATTGGATCATCATAAAACTTTAATCAAAGACAATTGAATCATTCTTTTTTTAAAGGAGGAGCATTAGTTAACTCTGTAAGCATTGAAAGTAGAAGTTTTGGATACAAAAAAATATTTTTGGAGAAAAAAATCTACTATTTCTTGAATTCAAATTATTCTATTGAAACATTATTTCATGCATTCTTTGAGAGCTCTGCTGTGACCACTGACTGTGACACAACTCTTATAACTAAGATTCTCTAATTTACCTTTTATTTTTCACACGTCTTTTTTTGAAGTCAAAATTTTCATTTGTTTCAAGATCCTAGGAGATACATGTATTACAGAAAAAAAATAAATCCTATAAAATTCTTTCCAAGTAGAATATACATTAATATAAATGTTTTCTTTTTACTGTCATTAAAAAAAAAAAAAAAGAAGAAGAAAAAAAAGAAAAAAGAAAAATAAAAACAAAAAATAATTAAAAATTTCATATCTCAGAGTAATTTCCTGTGTCTAGGAATAATATCTGCTGTACATCTCTTGGGGGGTAGATGTAGTCTGTCTCTTATTTCACATTTGCAGCCCTTGAATATGTATCTATAAGACTAAAAATATAATATAATATCACTAGTGACACAAAGAGCCAACTGTTAGGCTATTTAGGTGACTTACTTTATGGATCTGATCACAAGATTTTATTACATATAATCCAATCTAGAAAAAATGCTGCTTCTGATAAGAATAAAAATAAGTTAAATTTTAACTACAAGCAATTAACGAGTTCTCTTTTCCACCTTTAGCATGTACCAATGTTTTTATCTTTCTATGTGCATCTATGTATGTGGTTATGTATCTGCACTGTATAGGTACTGCAAAAATATTAACAGTATTGCACTAAATTCACTTGTTTTATCAAATATTTTGTCTTAAGAATCTCTTCTTGGTTTGCAGATTTATTGAACTAAGTGGCTCTTAAATTTGAAGTATATAGCTCTTGTGGACTAATACAATAATCAAGAATATTTGTGTGAGCTTAATTCTCTCATTTTGTCTGAGAGTTACTTTAAAAATCTTTGGTAAATCAGTCTTACATATCAGTGTTTCAAAGTTCTGCTTGACAGGGAAAAATTTTCTGACTTTTTGTGCTGGGAGTTTGGTGGTAGAATATTGCTTTCTTCAGACCTTTCTTTACCCATCTTACTGTTGGCAGACCCTCAGATCTGTCACTGTCCGACAATGACACACATATGTATTTCTATATGTATTTATATGTCTACACAGTTACATGTATATTTATATATACCTATCTGCATACGTAGAATGAAAGTCGAGATCTATTGTATAAAACCAATACGATATACTAGACAATGTAAGAATTAGTTAAGAAATTTATTTTGAAAATAGGTCAACTGGAGTAAAATATTTTGAAAGTATAAAAATACTGTTGTCTTCCGAGGTTATAATATTTCTTTTTTCCTCAAAAATTTTATGAGTCATTTGTCTTAAAGTAGTAAGCTGAAGGAACCCTTTGTGCTTTATTCTGTAATCTTGATAAAGAATGGTGCATTTTGTTTGTCAGGAGGCAGCTGAGTATGTAATTATTCAGACACTAACAGAGTTTTATTCATGTATAATACAATTCATACAGCTGTTGTGCATTTTATCCTACATTGACTCAGTGTGTTTCTACAAAGAACAAACGAAGTGATGGGCTTTTCATAAACAGTGTTTAAGTGTCAGAGATTTCACTAAAAGATCCCAAATCCAGATGGCTTTGTGTTGCAGGTCGCTGGGCCGCGTCCAGGCCCAGCCTAGGCCTGTGAAAACTGTCCTTGAAGTGATGGAAGAAAACAAGTTTGAGGAATTCGCCGGCTGAGATAAGAATGGTTTGCAAGATAACTACTGCCTATGAGAATAGAGAAAATAGTGCGTGGACAGAGGAGCTGAGCTAATAGCAGGAGAGGAAGCGGCGCGTGAACTGATAATGAGGGTATAAAAGCTTGGGCTGTAATAAATAAAGTGGCTTCTGCTTCTAACTCATATTGAGTGATTGGAGTCCTCCTCCCGCAAATGGTGACCCCGACGTGATGGGACAGCTCTGATGTCTGGTAACATACATGGAACGCAGAAAAAATAAAAAATGGGGATGGGTATTTTGTTTATGAGGGATGTAATAGAGAATCCTTTTCAGAAGGTAAAAGGCAGTTTGTATAGAAATGTCATTTCCTTCCTATGTAGTCTGTCACCTTATTTTGCATTCCTTGTGGTGAAAAGCTCTTAAATATTACAGAAGGACAAAACCAAGAAAATTTTCCAGATAAAGTAATCAAATAAACCTCTTTAGCATACAGTGAAGTTTGAACACAGGTAACAACTTTCAGAAGAATGTCTTAAAAAAGTCACAGAGGACGAAATGAGATCTTTATACATGAGTGAAGTAACAAACTTAAGATGACCTTTAAAAATAGTAAGAGTTAAACGCAGCATGACTTAACAATGATCATCCAAATGACCTTGATTACGAGTCTTGATCATACAGAGGTGGTCCAGATGCACCCTTTGGCTCAGGATCTGATGAGTACTAAAACTGCAAGAGTAGAAAGAGCACAGGCTCTTTTTCTTACATTTTTTCCTCAGGTATCAGCAATTGGTCACTGATGGAGACAGGATACTGGTTTAAAAAAAAAGACTTATTCTTCCCTATAGGGATATTCTTATCTTATGACACAACCCATCTTTCTTTTTTCTCAGACCTACATTTTAAAGTATAATCTCTTTGAATTAAACAATTTTCCTGAATAGATACAAACTGTTCCTTGATTCTGTTTGGGAAGTCTTACTAATTAACATAAATATTTCAGAACAATGCTAAGCAAGATTTACTTTCATCATTTGCCTGTGGAGAATAGCAACAGCAGCCTAAAAACTTCCCTTAATGCATATCTAGTAATTTTGTCAGTACTTAATTTTATGCTTTACCTCTAAAATACTCTGTGTTCTTTCCTTCTGTAGTTCATAGTTAAGGATGTGTTTGGCTTCACAACAAAATAGCTGTATAAATTTTTCATGATTTGCTGTGTGTTCGAGACCACTTATGCAGAATGACCAGTGTAAAAGCAGTTTGAATTGCTTTAGTTAGCAATATTCCTTAGCCTTTTACAGGCACTGGCTCTATTGCTTGCTGTTGCTTTCAGAGGCAGCAAAGAAATATTAGTAAAAGTCCAATTTATTGGTCTAACTTGCATTCATGGTAAACTTTCTGCACTTTTAGCAGAGCCATACTTAGAGTATAATAGGTGCTCATAATTTATTTATTTTAAATTGCTTAGCAGATTTATTTTTCTTTTTGATCAGGTTTTCATCTTCTCTGTTCTACATCCATTATCAAATGACACCTGTCACATGAATCTCTCATCTTTGTGGAATGTCAGGTTTCTTCACATATTCAGTAAAAATACAATAGAATAAGATAAAATATATTTCCACCCTTCTTTCTGTTTTACATATTTCTGACAACATATTTTTGATGATGCTTTTTATAGCATATTTTGATGTGGAACTGGCACATACATTTTTTTCACTCCTGTTTTTTATTTGCTTCCTCTGGTCACACTTTTATAAATAAAATAATCTTGCACTTTATCAATATATGTTGAAAATAGGAGAGAAAGAAAGATTAGTAAAACAGGTATTGAAATTATAAAATGGTCCAAACAGGTTACTATGAGTTCCGAGGCAATTGTCACACTATAGAAGAACTGAAGAAAGGTTGGTCAAATAACAAACTATTTGGGAATAAAACATGCATTATGTGTTACTCCATCCAGAGGTAGAAAGAGAGAGATAAAATTGATTAAAGGTAGAAAGGAAGTGGAAGAGCATGCAAGTAGGAAATGGTCAAAGCATAAGAAAAATACACTAAGAAGAAGTGTAAATATGTAAAAGGATGCAGAGAAAGTGTAAATATACAAAAGGATGCAAAGACATCAAATGCTTTATTCAAAATACAGTAAATGAAGTGACAATAACAATGGTATGCATATATGCAGAGATGAAGGAAGCAAAAGAGAATCAAATAGAAAACATTGTTGCAAACAGAAAAAACCCCAAAATTATAAAATAATCATAAATAAAAGTGTAAAAAAAATAAAAGAAAGAAAATAGCATCATCCAAATGCTGTAGAAAATATGGAGATTACAAAGAACAGAGTAGTAATAGTGTATTTCACACTGACTTCTGTTTACTATAAGATGCTTGATACACTCTCACTAGCTTGTGTGAAGTTTTTCTGTTACTTCGTTGTGTTCCGTTGATTTATGTTGTCCTGTTTTCTCTTTTAACATCTTCCTAAGATACAGTTTTATATGATTGCATTCACAACTTTTCATTGTATGTTAAATTTCATCTTATTTTATTTCTTCATTAATCCCAAGTAAGCACAATCCAGTTACAGAAAGATTTTACACGTCCTTAGCATCTGGCTTTTCTATCCAAGTAAAATGTACACTCGTGGAAAAAAAGTGATTGCTTCATACATTCACCACACTTCTATCATTATTCATCAAATAATTTATAGTAGTCATTGATCTACTATTTAGCCATTTCTGAGTTGAAATATGATAATCAGATTATATCTCTAGAGGACTAAGTAATTCTATAAGCAGTGTAAATCTTACAGAGTAATGTCTCTTTAATGACACATTATATAATCGTATGTATTACATAGTACTATATTACTCCAAATACAATGTAATTTCACTGTATAGTAGTATCTTTTTGCACTCTACAGTTCTGATCCTTCCTTCTCAACAAGAATGTAGCAGAAAATGTTAAGATTCAGAGAAGGGTGTGAAGGATGATCAGATGTATGGAATGGCTTCCTTAAACAGAACTTCAAAGTTACAGCTCTTCGTTCTGGGAAACGGGCAACTGAAGAGACTATGATGGACATTTACAAAATCATTAGTGGTACAGAAAGATGGAGAGGAATGAGTTGTCCACTGTTGATTTCTGCAGTAGAACCAGGAACTATCAGTTGAAACCAGCATTTGACAACAAAAAGTTGTGTTGGTTTTTTTTTTTTTTTTTTCAAGATGACATGTTTCTTCTGATAGTGTCAGCTTAAGTAGGAGAAGCTAAGGAAAATTTTGAATGTTAAAGCTGAAATGGATGCAAGTAAGGGTTGGACAAGTTCAGAAGAGACTGCCCTTATGCCACCTCTTTCTCATGCAGTTTGTCATCATAAATAGTTAAAATTTAACGTGATACTCAACAGAACTATTAGATTATCATTTTCTATAGTCATCTACTCCGGGTCAGTTCTGGGGGAACAAAAAAAAAAAAGATTTGGCTGAACTTTTAAAAAATTCTCAGTGTAATGCCTTTATGTTCTTTTCATTGCTGAGCTTTATGTGATTTACATCCACTAAATCCCACCCCCAGCCTTATCACTCCACTAATAACTCCCCCATCCCTCTTGGATCACTCCAACTTCCTCAGACTAATCTCTGCTGCATCTCATATTTTCTTTCACTTTGCCATTGTATTAGCTCCTATCAGTATATGCTGTAACAGCATCAATGTTATATATGCCTGTGTAGTACAATATCCTGGTTTGCCAAATGACTCGTGTGTGTTGCCAAAGGATACATTTTTGTCACAGAAAGCACTTCAGAGGGCAGCAGCCCTCTGGCCAACTTTCCCGTTAGTATATTGCTGAGCATGTGTCCCATGGTATGGAATATCCCTTTGGTCAGTTGGGGTCAGATGTTCCCACTGTGTCACCTCCCAACTCATTAGGCACCCCAGCCTACTCATATGTGGGGTGGTCTGAGAAACAGAAAAGGCCTTGACTCCGTATAAGCACTACTCAGCAGTAGCTAAAACATCCCTGGGTTATCAACAGTGTTTTCAGCACAATCCAAAACATAGATCCCTACCAGCTACTAAAGAAAATTAACTCTACCTCAGCCAAAACCAGTACATCATCTCATATATATTTAGGTCATTATTGGCTGTTTAGTCACAACCTGTAGATGTAGTTTAAGGTGTTTGTAGCTTCTAGACTGCTTATCCAGATTTATTTATAAGAGCCTAAAGCATACACTTATGAATGAAACACTTCAAATTTCTGTCTTCAGTCTTCTGTGCTATTGGAGAAACACACTGCATACACATATAGCTATACACAAATGCAGAAAGCATTTTACAGCAAGATTACATTAATTTTTCTACTGCCATTACTCTGAAATTTTAACTTATTTTGCTCAAATTTTAAATTAGAAAAATACAGCCTTCTTTTGAAAAAGAACCAGACTAGAAAAACACATAAAGTTATATAAGAATCTGTGAGTGTGTATGGTTTGGAAAGCTGATATGCAGTATCAATTAAATTTGTAGTCATCACTGCTGACAGATGAACATTCTATGCATACATGTGTGTATATTATACACATACTACAGTTCTTCCCAGAACTCTTCCTGAAGATTTCACTAGAAGATACCTTAGACTAAATATAATTTTTTTATTTTTTTTTATGAGATAAAGATTAAATGAGGGACATATCAATGATGCTTTCCAGAGCAATTTGGAAAAACATAGTCAGATATAGATTACTAAAAGGAAAAAAAAGCCCAATTTTCAGTCATTCTCATAACTTCCACACATACACATAGAGATTCTTTTCACCTAACTTTGCTTGTTTGCAGTGTAAATATTTACATACGAGCTAGTCACACTAGACACTTTATTCAAGGTAGAGAAATAGGTACTTCTAGGGTAAGGTTCTTATCATCCTGAAGTAGTCTAAAACAATCCAGCTGAACTGTGCACTTAGAGGTATCCTTCTGTTTCCACTGGGCATGGAAGGAGTCTGTTTTCATTAGCTCAGACATAGGTATCTGCACTATGGACATTTAAATTAGACTATATTAATCCAAATCCTGTGAAATGGGACCAGAGGTACAACATCCCTATGTGCTCACTGGCTCAAATAGAGAATAAGAATTGGCCAGTTCGAATTTCTTGTGGATATCTGATCCTCACCTAAGCACTGGAAGAGAAGTTGTAGGATTCTGAGCAGTTTTGGAAATTCAGTCTCTCTATCAAATAAATGAGATTTTTCAGCACTCCTGTTTTCATGGTTTATCTTATCTGATGTAAATAATTTACAGTAATATATGTGAGAACAGCTGGTCTGAGTGGGCTGGTGTGAGATTCAGGTCTAAAATGAGGACTGTCTTTTCTAATAAGGGGCAGTTGAGAGGTACCATATGCTCCTAACTTTCAAATTAGTAGAACCATCTGTTAAACAAGTTGTTATTTTCTTTTCTTTTTTTTTCAGTTTTAATTATTTTCTTTTATATTTAAATTTAATTATTAAGCACTGATCCTACTTCTAAATTCTTTACCTGGATGTTTCAAAGCTTTTAAAATGAGATTCATCAACAGATTCTCTCCCTAAGAGTTTAGTTCATTAGCTATTATCTATGGTCTTTCACATCACAGAAACTGTGAAAACCTGCAGATCCCAGCTTAGCTATTCATATATTTATGTTTGAGCCTATTAAAAGCCCCAAACACATTTGTTTTCATGGCAAAAAGTGTCAGGTCTCAGAGGTGATAAGAGCGTACATGGAGGAAATCTGTATTTCCAAAACTCATTGCTCTATCGATCTTGAAATATAATTCTTTCTACACAAAATAAGTCTATGTCAATATTTTTACAAAAAAAACCCTGAATAAAAATCGCCACCAAAACCCAAAAAACCCACAACCAAAACCAACACATTTACAGTAAAGAGTATTAATTTTACAAATTGAATTGAGTTATTCCAGAAATTGATGCATTTCATTTTTGGTAAAAATTTAGTGGTTTGAAGTGTTTTGGGTCATTTTAGGAGTGTGTAGCTATTTAGAAATTAACTTTTGTCTGACACTGAAGTTATATCTTGCCCTGTATATAGTAACAACTTCAGTTTTTCCATATGTACACATATTTGTTACATACAAGTTGGTTAGAAAAACTTGATTGTAACTATTTCATGCAACATTGCTTAGATTCCTTTGTACTTTTTTATCTTTTTCATATACCTGTTTTTTTTTCTAATGCAAAAGACCTATAAACTTTTATCATTTTATTTATTTATTATTTATTTTTCATTCTTTCTCCACTCATTCACAGAATCGCAGAATCACAGAATCATCTTGATTGGAAAAGACCTTCAAGATCATCAAGTCCAACCATTTACCCTACTCTTCCAAGTCCAGCATTACACCGTTCAATGGATCCAAGGCTACAGTTGCGCGTTATGTGTGAACTGTTACAATTCTCCTCACCTCTGCCCTTTATCTCCTTCTGCCTCAGCTGACCTATCTTCTGTCCAATTAGCTGGAGTTCCTCACATCCCCTGCTGAATGCATTTAGCTCAGTAATCTAGAATAAAAATGTTTCATTTTTCCTTCCCTTTCCCTCCTCCTCCTCTCCTTGACTGGGTAGTTTTTCCAGTGTTTCAATGAGTTGACTCAGTTCGGTGAGAGTACAAATGAAAATCAGTCATCTTAAGGGAGACAGTGGGACTGTAAGGATAAGAAAAGAGAAAGTGGAGAAGAGTCTCTCTACCTTTCAGAGATAGGCTCAAAAGGAAGCTTGCTATTTTGTTCTTCAGCTGTTCCCAGAGCAGCAACTTTTCTCAACCCCATATTCAGTTTAAATGGAAAATCTTCAACTGTATTTGCTTAAGAGAAATCTACAAGCAATTAGTAGCCCTCACAGGCTAAGAATGTAAAACATTGTCTATACCTCACTTACAGCTAATTGCAAAGTAAACATGGTGAGCTGCAGAACTACATGTCCTATACAAATTTTCAGTTGCTGAGGTTTTCTTTATGCTGCACCTAGCTGGTGTATGTAACTACAGTAGACTAGACTCCTAGTTCAGCTTTACCTCTGTGCCTAGTAAGATCATGGAAATGATCCTCCTGAAAGATATGACAAGGCATATGGTTCACAGTGAGTTGATTACAGGCAGACAACATGGCTTTAACACGTGCAAATCATGCCTGACTACTCTGATAGAGTGGTTGAGTTAGTGGAAAAGGGAAGAACTATTCATGTCATCTACCTTGACTCCTGTAAGGCCTTTGACAAGTTTCCACACAACATTCTTGCCACTAAAATGGAAAGATGGGTTTGATGGTGTTGCGTGAAGTGCGTGTATCTGTTGTGGGGGAGGGGGAATTTAGTAAGAGAAAAACCCCCTTGCATTCTATCTGGTCCTCAGAGATTAGAAGGGCTAGGGGGAGCTGAACTGATCTCTTAATAGGTACACCAATTAAGATGTGTCGCTCTATGTCTGACTCCAGACCACACTTAGGTCCAGTTAGTAGTCAGATTGACGAATAGCTTATTCACTGTGTCTATAGGTCCAACAGCAGATTCACGGACAGCCTGTGCGCTGTAGGTCTGGTTCACTGAAAGGGGGCAGTCAGATGCACGAACAGCACAGTTTTCCTATGATTATAGGTCCAACACTAGATGCATGAACAGTCTATTATGCTGTATCTCTGGTTGCATTCACTAGAAGCAATCGGATTAATGAATAACACAGTTTATTCTGCACAGTTATTGCAACATACACAGATTCTTTAAGATTACCGGTGATATATATACTAAGCTGCAGCAAAAATATATATAGCTCAAAATACAAGTAATTTCCTGGGGTAAGCAAACAGACAAACAATCATACACAAACTCAGCAGAGCTGAGGCACAGGTCTTACCAAAAGACATCCCTTCTGGAGGCGGGGGGCAAGGAGGACAAACTATCCTTAGGATTTGGTGTTGAATTCTCATCCCACACTAATAAGTCCAAAATTGGGCCAACATTTACACTTCAGTTTCCTATTGATGTGTAAAGTGTGGAGATGTGGCTGTAGGCAAGCCCTTAAGTGTGCTTATCAGATGCACAGAACATCTCTTAATGAGCTTTCCAGCCTTGATCGCTTTTGCTGAGAACAGGCCATTGTCACATTCACTTCTACTGGGAACAGTTAACTACTGAGATAATCCGGAAAATGTGAGTCTGGACCACACCTGGTCTCACTCCACATTCAGTGTCAGCACAACATGGACCACTGGATCTGCACCCTGCCTCAGTGTCTGCTTTAGACGCTAGATGCTTCTCAACAGTCATGAGTTTTGATGGTTTGTGCTTTCTCCTTCCAACAGATGGATAGACTGTTCAATGGATAAGAAATTGATTGGATAGCTGCATTCAAAGAGTTGTGCTCGATGTCTCTATGTCCAAATGGTGATCCTTAAGGAGTGGTGTCCCCCAGGGGTCCCTACTGGAACAGATACCGTTCAATATATTATTAATGCCATTGCAGACATTGCAGATGACACCAAACTGAGTGCTGCAATTGATCCGCCAGAGGGAAAGGATGCCATCCACACGGACTTTGATAGGTTTGAGAAGTGGCCTTATGTAAACCTCTTGAAGTTCAATGAAACCAGCTGTAGATCCTGCACCTGGATCAGAGCAATCCCCCAAATCAGTAAAAACTGGGGAATAAATGGATTGAAAGTGAATTAATTCAGTGAAGGACTTGGTAATACTGATAAATGAAAAATCAGACATGGGCAGACGGCATGTGCTTGCAGCCTAGAAAATCAATCGTATACTGGGGTGCCTGAACAGAAGCATGGTCAGCAGGTCCAGGGAGGCAATTCTTCCTCTCTACTCCACTCTCATGAGACCCCCACCTGGAGTACCAAGTACTACACCCAAATCTACCATCCGCAGCATAAGAAAGACATGGCCTTGTCAGGGCAGGTTCAGAAGAGGGCCACAAAAATGATGAGAGGAGTGGAACACATCTCCTATGAAGAAAAGCTGAGAGTTGGGGTTGTTCAGTCTGGAGAAGAGAAGGTTCTAGGACACCTTATTATGGCCTTTCAATAGTTAAAGGGGGCTTATAAGATAGAGGGAGAGAGAGTGTTTACCAAGGCCTGTAGTGATAGGAGAAGAGGAAACAGTTTTAAAATGAAAGAGGGTAAGATCCGAGTGGACATAAGGAAGAAGCTCTTTACTTTGAGATGATGGACCAGGCTGCCCAGAGAAGCTGTGAGTGCCCCATCATTAGAAATCAGGATGCATGGGGCTTTGAACAATCATACCTAATGAAAGATGCCCCTGCCCCTGGTAGGGAGCTTGGAAATAAATGGTCTTTAATAGTTCCTTCCAACCCAAACCATTCTGTGATTCTGTCATTCTATCATTGTATGATTTTGGAAGTAAGGAATCTTTGGATGACAACTCACACTAACATATAGATAGATGGTTTGGGACATGGATGGATTTAAACACCTTATTTTTTTTCAGTGTTACATACATAAAAATTCATATGTTGCTATGAACCTGTTTTGCTCTCCATCTGGTTATGAGCAATTTTTCTTCACTTTTCTTCTTTGTAATATTCAGAGAAAGAAGGAGGGTTTTTTTCTTTTGACCCCTTGACATAAGGGAAGTGTTGCTTTCCTTCATTTTAAGAAATTTCTCAAAAACTTTTGGCCTATGTCCTTTAATATTGCAATTACGAGTTCAAGAATACTTGCTTGAAGAGTAGTATAGTGAAAAACTAAGATTTTTTTCTGTGCTACTCTGTTGTCACTTAAATTCAAGTTTATGATTGTTTTTAAATTTCCTCAAAAAAAAAAAAAAAAAAAGAAAAGAAAAGAAGAAAAAAAATGAGTTAGTTTCTAGGTTGAAGATTCCAGGAGATTTATGGAATTTTATCTGGCTAGTTGCCATGGAGGTTAATTACTGTTGAGATAAGCCCTAAGGATTATGAAATTTAAAAGCACAGAAAAAAGTGCAATTCGTTGTTATATAAGGAGTAAGTTCCCAAACCACTCGATGTCCTTATTAGGAACAGTAAAAGGAACAGCAATAAGCTGGGACAGCTGCAGTCTTTTTTTTTTTTTTTTTTTTTTTTCTTAGTGATGGTTCGGGTGAAATGCCCCTATTACATTTGTAATCTTTATCCTCTTCCCTTAGGAAATGGAAGGAGTTAATGTGATGGCTCTTCTCTTGATTTTGAAGCTATTCTTTTGCTGCTTCTACTAAATTCTCTCTTTGCTTTGTAGCTATATTTAACTCCAGCATTTTCTGAGCCATCAGCAAAAATATTCAAAATATCAACAAGAAGAAATGGTAATATGAACAGTGAAGACGCTTTGATTGTTTTCTGCACTAGGTCACATAATTCAAAAAGAGGTGTTAAAAATGAGGTTATAATTCTTGTTGAAATACAAGCATTGGAAACATAAAAAGGTAGCCTTCGCTTTGATCTGTACTACAAAAAAAAAGGAGGTAAAGTTTCATCAGCTTCAATAGATGTTATTTTCAGTGTGGAGAATTTAACATAGCTGTACATTTGGTTCAGTTGAATAGCATGTCTTCAAATGCTCGGAATCAACCATGGAGGATGATATGCACTTAAATTTAATAACTGAAAAGGCAGAAAAGATTTAAGATTCCTCAGTCTCTCCCCAAGGAAGATGTTGTGTTATCTTTCTAATTCCTGTGGAAGAAACTACTTTTTAAGATACATTTTCCAGACCCTAGCAGTATCCTTAAGCTCTCAGGTTTCTTTAGTTGCTATAAAACTAGAATAAAATGATACAAAATGAAATTCATTGGGAACTTGATTAAAGAACACACTGAAAAAAATATTATCAACCATATTCAGCTGACAGACCTGCAAGAAATTTGGTGCTATATTTGCAGCAATTAATTACATTCTTGTCAAAAAATATTTGAAATTGGTTCATTTATTCTCTAAAGAAAACAAGGATTAGGAGAATCTTTGTCTCCTCTGATGTTTTTTAAACAATATATATGAAAAGTATCTTCTTGTAAAATTATACTTAAAATCAAAACCAAATCCAACTTTAACTCAGCCCCTTGCTTTCTTGAGATCATTGCCCATTCTATAGAACAGCTAATAACTACAGGAAACATATGCTTTTGATTTTTTATTCATTTTACTAGCCAGCCACTTAAACACTCAAGTAATCACTTTTAATAAGACTAATAACGTGTAATTTAACAATGAGATTCAGTTTGTCTCTTCATCTTTTTAGACTGATATTCAGATTCTGTGCCGGGGGGGGGTTGATGAAGTTTGTCCGTGCAGGCAGAGCGATTTAGTGCTATACAAAACATGGAATATTGCCTAACCTTCAGCTTATACTGCAAAACTGTATGGATATTCCATAAGTCTTGTATAAGACCATCCTATCCCATGAACATTTCTTTGACTGCCTAACGTCTCAAACTACAGTAGATAACGTGAATTAAGTTAAAGACCTCTGTGGACAATAATGGAAAATTAGACATCTACCTCAGTGCAGATAGTTGCATTTAGACATCTAATTGAATTGGTTTGCCTCTCTCCTAAATTTGAATACCTTAATTTCACATTGAATTCCACTCAGGTCTTGATTCAGTTGCTGAAGAGTGAGCATCTGCTACTGTCTGAGGAACTCAATGGTATCTGAGGCACCCCCATAAGGCTGGTAGAAATGATGCAGCAGACTTACAGGAAATTTTTAATCAGGAGCTTGGGCCAGAAGAAATACACTAGAGCAGTTTGCACATAATTAATAAATTAGTAGTAGACTCTTTTCTGACATAATCAGAAATGTTTAGTTTGTCTTGTGTACACAAAGTGAGCAACTTAGTCTGACAGATATGGCACATTTCTTTGTAGAAGACTTGTACCATCCACAAGCAGTAGCTGAAAACTTCAGATGCCAGGCAGAAGGGAGAGGTCCATATGTAGGCAATTGGATTGAGCCCAAGGTGTTCACAATGGTTATGTTTAACTCTAAGCTCATCATCCTAAATTCCATTTATAGCTAATGGAAAAAGAGTGGCACTCTTAGGGCAAAACTGATCTGACCTAATTTAGATGTGCTCATTAAAGACCATACTCAAGGGACCTCTTTGAGTCAGCGAGGGGCTGAAACTTGCATTACAATAACTGTGAAAGCATTTTAAAGGAATTTTTGCAACTGCCTCTGCACTGGCTCCTCACATAGAAAGTGATAAGCATATCAGTTAGCTTATGTTGGGTAAAGTTAGTAGACAGACATGAGTTATGATAGACTCTAGGGGAAGCAGCTGCTGAATTTGTGTGCACAGCGAGAGTTGACTGCTACTGTTTAGGAAAAAAAATGGAATAGGTGGCTCTGCAGGACTCCTGTTGTCTGAGGTTAGGTCGAGTAGACTCACTGAAAAGAGAGCCGGCAGCAATCTCGTTTTTTCTGTCTGTGACATGAAGTCTTTGCCACAAACAGTACAACAGAAAGAATATTGAAGTTGAAAGATTCAGGGCAATAGAGATTAGAGTAAGAAAGATTTCCATTAAGAAGGAAGTAGCTACAACTGTGAAGTTAAATATGACTGATATAACAGAAGCTAGAGACATGGAAAAGGAATAAAAGTTGGAAGAGGTGAGGATTAGAGACCAAGAAAACCAGATATGTTTGGCAACGGATATTGAAAACCTGCTGTCCTGGTTTCGAATGGTACAGAGTTAATTTTCTTCCTAGTAGCTGGTACAATCCTCTATTTTAGATTTAGTACAAGAATAATATTGATAACACACTGATGTTTTAGTTGTTGCTAAGTAGCACTTATCCTAAGTTAAGGAATTCTCAGTTTCCCATGCTCTGCCAGTGAGCAGGTACACAAGAAGCTGGGAGGGAGCAAGGTCAGGACAAGTGATTCAAACTAGCCAAAGGGATATTCCATAGCATAGAATGTCATACTCATTATACAAACAGGGACAAATTGGCTGGGAGGGGACGATTGCTGCTCAGGGACTGTCTGGGCATCTGTTAGCAGGTAATGAGCAATTGCATTGTGCATCACTTGCCTTTTTTGGGTTTTATCTCTTCTTTCCTTTTGTTATCTCCTTTTTCATTGCTATTATTATTAATAATAATTTCATAGAATCATAGAATCGTTGAGGCTGGAATAGACCTCTGAGATCATCAAGTCCAGCCTATGACCCCAACACC
>JAOXNV010018328.1:0-34499 GCA_028565915.1 Momotus momota
TTTTAAAATAAAAAAATATTCATAATTAATATAATCTATTCTTTCACATTCCTTCTTCCCCTTTAAAAGAACTGTCCAAGATGCTAGATTTAGTTTAAAAATTAGACTAATTTTCTCTATTACATAGGAATCTGCTTTCAAATATCAAAAGTTCATCAAATTCCTTTAGGCATAGTATAAGGCATTTTAATCTACGGGCGGTAAATTCTTTGGAAGTTTTAAGTGATCAGCCAGTTCAACTTCTTGCGGTCCACAATAACTGTCTTGCATTGACCTTTAAATACCAGCCTCCTTAATTTGGTATGTAACTTTTTTCCCCTCTCCTTGAATGTGCAAACTGTGTCTACAACTATATGAACTGTAATGTAACTTTAAATGTCTGTGCTGCTCCTGAGTAGGTTTGGTGGAAATCTGAATCCCTCAGATGCTAAACAGGGATAAGTTTCTACAGTTGTAATCTGAGAGGTGAAAATAGGCTCCTGTACAGAACTAATACTGAAAATTTTCACGCATTTCATACACAAAAAGAGTCACCACAACGTGTGCTTAATTTTCCAGTACAAGGTCATTACACAGAACCATTTAAAAATGCAGCAAGATAGGGCCTTTTAGACAGGGAGACCCAAGCAGAATATACGTAGGGAATCGCAAACCCTGAAACAATAAAACCAGGAAACTGATGCTTTCTCCCCCATCTTCACATACACATAGCACTGTGAGCATCGGTGATCTCACACGTTTTATGAAGCTCTCATGAGACATGTCGACAGAACAGCCAACAAGACAAAAAATAATTTCTATTCCTACCTGTGCTCTGGTATTAGACTTTCAAAAGGGGAATAGTAACTAAGAGAATTCAATGTAGTATTTCTCACCTTGGAGTGACATTATACTGATAGAATGTTTTTTCAGAAATGTTATATACTTTGTGAACCACTCTGCATAAACAAACAGCAGTAATTCCACTAACAGAACTCTGACAACATACCCGACCGCTTTCCTTGATGACACTTGAAGTGGTTTTACTTCTTGCTGTAAAGCTTAATGCAAGTAAAGACATTTCAGATCACTCAATACAACTAACTCTTCAACTTTCACTGCAGAAGCGCCAAAATTATTGACATTAAAACTGTGGTATTTACATATCGCTTTCTTTGGCCTGAGAAACTCAAGTCTTTTCTTTCCAAAATTTCTTTTTTTTTTTTTTAAATTGTTGCTAAGAAATGTATTTGCCTCTTCAAATCTTATTAATGTTAAGCAATACCAACACTGACACCAAGCAATAACCTGCTTTCTTTGCATTTGATCATTGTGAGATATGGAATGCTGTAAATAAAATTAGCACAAGGTATTCGCTCTTATATATATGACAGAGTATTCACAAATTCTCACAATGGGTGAGCAAAAGAGCAAAGTAATAATTCCCAAATTACCTTTATTTAGAAAAATTGTATTTCTTGTGTTTCTTGCTATAGCAAGGAACACATCCATATGGCATATGTCTGTATGTGGTCACAGCTACAAACTCCTCTACACTGTCAAAAGGCCTTATTTTGCTATCAACATTGACTGCACTGATGTAGTCTAACAATTCTGTAGGTATTTAAGCACTTATGATGTAATTATTCAAGCTTATTGTCGTTTACTCAATCCCAAATACATTTTTACAACCATCTGTACTTACAAATAAAGAGGTTCAGACCTCAGAGCTTGCCATTACTCATGAAGGATCACACCTAGTACTTTGCTGCAAGATTATCTACCTTTTTTTTTTTTTTTCTTGAACTGTTAAGCAGTTCACAAAACTGTAGAATTAAGTGCCTATATTATGGGCACTTCTGTAAAAATTTGTAATATACCAAAACACTCATAAATGTAAAAAATGTGTATCATGTTCCAGGTTCATTTGTATTAAAGCTAATTATGGTCTGAATCGACATTGATTTATGCTGTGTATGGTCACTACTCCGTATAAGTAGTTGTGGAACTCTATCAGATCTTAATAAATTTTTAATTTCCTTTTCTTTTTTTCTAGAGTTGGCTAACACAGGTTTACTATCCTTTAATGCTACAAATAATTCTATGGATATATATTTTTAAGTCTTTGGCTCTCTATTTCTTTCTTTTTTCTCCTTGTACAGTTCTCCAGTAATCATGACTGATCTAACCAAAGGGTTGTGCAAATACAGTCACATCTCACATCAAAGTTGCGCTCAGCTTTTTTTCCATTTGGAAAGAGACACTTTCACACTTATTATTGCCTTATTCCTTTGCTGAGTGTAACAATCATTCCAAGTTTGGTCTGCACGCATCAGCTATTAGCATATTACACTTTACAATGGGAAATGTATCTGTTCAAACAACTCATTTTTCCAAGTATTCCCCATCTTTCAGACAGAACTAGGCGTAAGGCTATGAAATCCTCGTTTTGACTTTAATGGCCTGTAGGACTATCCACTGTTGGAGTGGTAAGTGTATATTCTTAGCCACTAACAGTTCTGTATAGGTATTAGAAACGTTTGGTGGACCACAGTATTATTCCGCAGAAAAACAAAACTGGTGAATCTTTACCCTTTGAAACTCAAATTTTACACATTAGAGAAAGAATTTTGTCCGATTTTGTATCAATCAATCCAATGCCAGCAGTCTGCTTCCAAGTTAGATCAAATTAGCACGGCAGCCTGTTTCCTGTTTGTTTACTCAAAATGGAAATAGTCTTACAAATCCATGCCCACTTAAGAGACTTTTCATTTCAGAGCACACCCTTTAGTAAATTGAGCTTAAGCCCTGGCTGCCTTTCTGTATGCCATGGGCTGAGTTCAGAATTACTCTGCATCTATCTGATTATAGGGTGTTAAATGTTTTGCCAGAAGGTAATCTGAGAAAGAAGCTTGGTAACCAAGAAAGAAAAAAAAGAGAATATATGCCAACTAATCTAAGTTATATTGAAAAGTAGAAGCACGATAATTTTCTGTTAACTAATATAAAATAATTATCTATATAGTAATTTATCTAGCTAAGTATAATATTTTTCTATTTATGAAAAACTACACAGAAAGCAGTTTTGGTCTGCTGATAATATTAAAAAAAAAACAGAACGTGAAAATAAAAATCTAGTCGTTGAGTCTGGTAAAGAAAACAAGTTTTTCCTTGTCACAATGGCTTAATTCTGCATTATTTTCCCTTCCTATTCTCTGAAAAAAGATAAAGAAGGCTTTCAACAAATCTCATCAAGCTAAAGACTGTGATATTATTATTAACTTCTTTCTCGTGACAAATTCACTTGTGATGTAAATCCTTTGGGGTCAGAGAAATTACACCAATGATATCTTGGCCCATTCATGTTCTATTTGAGAAAACAACATTTTACTCTTATCAATTTAACTGTGTCTGTTTTGACTCAGGGTCTGGAGAACAAGTCCTATGAGGCGCAGCTGAGAGAATTGGGATTGTTTAGTTTGGAGAACAGGAGGTTGAGGGGAAACCTTATTGCTCTCTACAATGATCTGAAAGATCTCTTCTCTCAAGTAAATAATGACAGGACTAGAGGAAATGGCCTGAAGTTGCACCATGGGAGGTCTAGATCAGATATTAGGAAGAATTTCTTTACTGGAAGAATAGTCAGGTGCTGGAATGGGCTGCCCAGGGAGCTGGTGGAGTCACCATCCCTGGAAGTATTAAAAAAAAAAAAAAGTATAGATGAGGGACTTCAGGACATGCTCTAGTGGGATGGTGAGGGAGTTTTCTGTGTTTTGTGGGGTGTTGTGTTTTCTTTTGGTTTTGTTTATTTGGGGTTTTTGTGTTTGTTTTGATTTTTTTTTTCTGGGTTGATGGTTGGACATGGTAATCTTAGAGGTCTTTTCCAACTGTGGCAATTCTGTGATTCTATGACTAGCTGACTTCTGCTGGACATGCAAAAGAGAAGAAATAAACAGTAGCTAATAGAAATATTCTCCTGGATCTTCAGCCTCTTTTCTTCATATAACAGAATGAAAATTACTTTTTTTTTTTTTATTGCAGGACACAGAAATCAGGCCCCAAATTCTCATTTATAAAGCCAGTTAAAAGTTCCAAAGAATCAGCTCAGTATAGCTTACATACCAAACCTGAACACTATTGTGTATCATGGATTTGTGTAATCACAGTGCAAAACTCCTGTCCTATTTAGTACAAATGTATTCACAAAATTGGACTAGCAAGAAAGATTTAGACAGGGATTAAAAGAACAAACAGAAGTATGACAATAAAGCGCATGGCTTTTCTTCTGCTTCTGTCTAATAGTATCAATTCTTGAACTGAACTCCGTCTCAAACTTTTTGATTAAAAGGAAGACCTGAAATTCTACCTTAAAAGTGACATGCTGGGAATTACTGTGCATGATAAATTAGCCTATATTAACTATTTCTAATCTGTAGCTTTATCTGATAGTTGACAATTTTTTTTCATCTATTATATTGTCTCAAAGCTAGTCCTATACCTGTGTAAACTACTGTAATCAGACTCTGCTGTAGTAGCAGTAAATCTAATCCGCACAGTTCTACTTCGGAGTAATAAACCAACCATCTAGTCCTATGCCTGTAAAGAAAATAAAATCTAATCCTCAACTTCTACTGCAATAAAAAATCAGTGTAAGTCGAAGTGCATGATACAGATTTACATTGTATTTAAATATAATTCATGTCTGTTCTGCCAGATTTTCTACTGTGTAAGCAAATCTTAGACCCATGTTTTCAGCTGTTTAAAGAACAAAAACATAGTGGAAGAGACCACTTAATCAGTAAAACTTCCAAAGAGGAAAGGCCCAGCAAAACAAAATTGCTTCTCCATACTCACCATCGTCCGTGTCAGCCAAGGTTATGACTCTAGTGCTTGGGAACCCGGTGCTGATTTGGCCACCCACTGGCATGCTCAGAGAAATATTGAAGGTCTCATCTTCCTCGTAGAGCGAGTCGTCAATAACGATAATACGACAGATTTGTTTAGTCTCATCCTTATTAAAATGCAGAATGCTGCTATGATCTTCAGGACGTGAGATGTAGTCAGAGTAAGACAAGACAGTGGATGGTACTGTGCCAGTAGCAGAACCTATGAGAGAGTAAAGAATAAAGTGCAGGGGCTCAGGACATTAAAGATGCAGAAGAACAGCAGCTCTCTAAATGAAAAAAAAAATAAAATAATTATAGTGGAACTGATTAATAAAGGTGCTTTGGTAACAAGTTAAACACAAGAAAGCATGCCTATTTATAATTGCAGTGTCTCCAGTAGCAATGTGGCTCAGAGGGCTCTTATCACCAGCACCCTCATGAAACCATTCCTGCTCCCAATTCACTAGTACCTCCAGTTATCCTGACTCACTTGTTCTGTGGGGCTGCACTGTAACCGGGCACAAGAAGTGAGTCAATTAACTAAAAAAAAAAAAGTAAGGCTTATATGCAATATGAACCTAAGAACTGCTGTGGATTAACAGGCTGTCCAGGGAAGCGGTGGAGTCACCACCCCTGGAGGTATTTAAAATACATGTAGATGTGCTGAGGTGCATGGTTCAGTGGTGGCCTGGCAGTGATGGATTAATGATTGGACTTGATGATCTTAAAGGCCTCTTCTAATCTAAATGATTCTATGATTCTCACTACCAGTATCCTTGCAGCCAAGTGGGATGTTAGTATCTGGTTGCGTGGACTGCTAGATGGGTGCAAACTGGCTAGATCACCAGGATCAAAGGGTGGTGGTTAATAATTTGCTCTCCACCTGAAGGCCAGTTACAAGTAGAGTTACTTAGTGGTCTACCCTGGGTCCACAGGGACTTTCAGGGGACAAAAGCCTGCGAAACCCTGTACTACTTCACAGCTGCCCCTGCTTTCAGGAGCAGATGTAACTGGAGACCTCTCAAGGTTCCGTCTAACACACATAATTCTGAGTGTGTTAGGTGGCCTAATTTTCAGAGGTCATAAATACGCATGACATGCATTTATTACCTCCCTTTACTTTGGACAAGGGTTAGTAGTGTGTCAGACACTTACTAAGCAGGCCGAGAAAATTACATGAGAAACTGTCACATTTACCATGTTTATCACGCTTAAAACTTTGAGAAAAATTACTGCAGCATGTTTATGAAAAACATAGATCATGACAACAATTACAGCAACTGTACACCTGGACAAATAATTAGTGTTATTTAGGCCAGACAGGTGGACAGCTGACAAGGACAAAAAAAATCTTCAGTAACTCGGTAAGATTTTCTGTGCCTCAATATTCAACAAAAGAAGGGAAAGTTCTGTTAAGCCCTTATAAGTCACTGATGAAGGAGCAATTATCTCTAAATGTCTGACACACTGAAGATTCCTGCTAACCACTCAGCCTGACTCTTACAGGTAAGGGTAAGCCACAGAACTGAGGATGATCCCCCATTTTCCCTGTCCATGAAGCATACAGAATGCTGCTCTCTCAAGCTATGACTAGCCAATAGAAGACTTCTATATGAAAAGCACTTTTTTTTCCAATCAAAACTTTCGTATTTCACTGCTTAAGATAAATGCTAACCTCTATCATTTCTAAATGCTGATTATTTTTATTAAATTTATTTTTAAAAGCACATTTTAGTTTTGATTAAGAGTTATCTGATACATTTTAGAGTATCTAGTGTTTTTACAATAAACAGTATTTTCTTCCTTCTGCCATCTCACTTTTTCAGTTTATAGCAGGCTTATTTTGTAGTCAAGAATTATATTTGGAAAACTTAAGATTTAAGTGAGTTGAAGAAAGAATAAGATTATCAATTACCTATCTGTATTAACTATAGTATTTGAGTGACTATCACCATGCTGAGAGTCAGTGCACCACCACAAACTTACATTCACACATATCTGAATGTCTACCGAAGTGATCTGAACTTTATAGCTGGCCTCTAACCTAACCAATCCCCTCCCCCAAAGTAATTTGATTTTAGAAATGACTTAGTCCTAAATCTACATCTCTGTGGTTCATGACCATGTATCACCTTCTTTGATAACACAGACTCACAAATGAGATAAAAAGCATTATTAAGACAGCTCATTTCTTCATGCAGCTTTCTGCATCAGTTACATTTAAACAAAAAGTGATACTCGATGCCTGTAGTGTGTCAGTTTTGAAATACTAGTTCTTGCCAAATCAACTGAAACCCTGACTCGGCTTCTTGCAGCTACACAGTCACAAAGCAAACACAGATGGAAAAAAACCCACACTGGAGACATCAGTTCTCATTCAGGGTACATACAAAGGTGCAGTGGTCAGTCCGATCCTCAACAACAGGCGAGGTACAAGGCTTAAGATGAGAAGAATCCTTTTTTTTTCCTCTAAGCAAACACTGCAGGGACAAGCATTTTCTCTTCAGCAGGAAAAGCTGCTGGAAAAAAATGGTGCCTCCTGAAAAAAGGTATACATACACATATACGTATGTTTACGTACATGTATACATATATGCGTGTACACACACACATACATTCTTATATTTTGGGCTTTAAAAAACTTTTTAAGGAGAGAACTAGACACACAAGTTGCCTGCAAAAATCACTTGTTCCAGCTGTTGAAGTTACCGGCAATACTTGCTGACTAACAACTGCATTTGCTCTCTGATTTACCTAAATATCAATCTTACGTTGAGTAAGTTCAGCATGATTGATATTTAGGTAACAGATTAGATACCTACCTTGCTGTGTAGAACTAATGACCACCAGTTCTTGACTGACATCTCCAGACCTCCTAATGGGAATCAGTAGTTGGCCTATATCTTCCTCTACTCTATATTCTGGCTAAGGAATATACACTGTAGGTACTGAAGAAAAACATGATGAGAGAAGGGGAGGACCAAGGCTGAACACCTGTATCATCACACACAGAGTATGAATTTAGCCAGGGAAGAGACTTCATAAGAAATACAAGTTCCTTCTTCAGCTAAGTGAAGCTCTAGGACAAGGCTGAACCACAACAGAGCAAGGACAGATGAGGTATACAAGTACTCACAGGACCTGCAAGTAAACAATACTGCACCTAACCACAAATTCTCAGGGAATAAGAAGCGATACTCGCCATCACCAGCATCCACAATTTCAACTGTTGCTGGAATCTCAAGGGCAGTCATAATTGGATCAGACAGAATAATCTGGAATGTTTCAGATGCCTCATATTCATTGTCTGCAATTATCTTCACTCGCCAGGTAGCTGAAGCCTGTTCTAGATTGAACTGGACCTGTTTTTGAGCTTTTCCCTTGAAGTCTTTATCCTTTACTGCTATACCATCTCTAGTTCCAATACCTGCATAAAAATTCAGAGGAATTATTCTCCATGCATTTGAATATTTTAATAAAATTAAAACAACAACTGCAACAATAAAAAATAGTTTTAAAATGCTAATCTGGCAGTTACTGACCTTCAGAAAAAAATAAATGTGGTTACATCACACTGTTGCACACTATTGTCATATAGCTCATAAGAAAATACGCAGAGTCATGCAGACATTTATGTGCATAAATAATTGTATTTGCATGAGAAATTCCACTGACTTCACCTGTTAGGCAAATAAAACTTTAAATCCTTCCTGTTTTTAAATTAGGGAGAAAAGAATCTTTCTGCTCAGTGCTCCTCGAGTCATTCCATTAGTGTAAAGATTTTTATGATTCCTGTTTACTTTGCGGAGCTCTCATGATCGGGTGCTCTGCTATCCCACGATAGTACCCTCGCAACTTCGGTGTGCTCTATGCCTACCACCTCTGTTAGCAGACAACCCAGCAAGAATTTCTAGTAGCCTTATGATCTTCTCTTAGTTCAAAGGCCAGCATAACACTGCCCTGGGAAAGTGACGAGTTGTAACCAACCTCCACAATTGAGCCCTGCAAGCAGACACCAGCTACTTCTAGAACTTGTTTACCTATAGCTAAAGTTAATGTGTTATGAAATGTGTGTATCCTCCTGTCAAAACAAACAAAGCAGAGTATCCCAATTTCTGTTCTGCTTGCTGGCAAGTGACTTCAGGAAAAAGACACTGGGCAAACAGCAGCACTTCATTTTATTGATTTTTTTTTTTCTTACATCTACTAACATACATACTCAGATTTCTGGGAAGCAGCAGCAGGCAAGGAAACACACGGTCCCATCTGAGCAATAAAAATCTGCTATTCTAATTATTTGGCATTTATTAGGTAAACAGAGGAAGAAGCAACTATGGAATTGCTCCCTAACAGCTGCCTTTTCCTGTGCAAGGAACTTCAGACATTAAAGGTTTACTTACCGATGAAGAGGTTTCTCACAGATATCTTCCACGTTTAATGGTCACTTCTAGAAATTTAGAGTTCTCATCTGTGACGCAGTTCTTCTCCAGTGAAATCCAAGCCCAGTTCAGTTCAAATGGCTCGCTCTTTAAAATGATTCCCTCTGTCGCAGAAAAAATATCCCTATTACTACATACAATTCGCAAGACACAGCCAGAATTCCCTTCCTTGCAGTTATTGCCTAAGTACGTTTGTATTGCCTCAGGACAAAGCCAGCCTGCCTGCTTGTTCACCTGCAGATAGGAGGGACAGAGGTGCATCACAGGAACCACAATGGTCCACTCTCTTAGACCTTCCAGAGTTGATTGGCGCACGTCTTCCAAGAGCCTGGAGGTTAGTTCAAGGGTCGCAGCCTGTGTCATAGCACATGAGCTCCCTAACTGAGCTCCCTATTAACTCTCACAGATAACTTTTGTGAAGCTTATTTCTGTCAGGAGTGGGATCAAGCTGTGAAAATAATTCTTTGGGAGGCTTTAGGTGGGTCACATTGCAGTCTTGCATTAGTGACTTTTTAGCAATGCTAGTATGTGCCTGTCGACATCAAATATTAGCCGAAGCTGAATTCAGCATCTCCTAGTAAATGTAGGCAACATGTAGTATCACATAACAAAGATATTACATCATATCATGTATTATTGACTGATTGTTCAAAAGCATTTGGAAATCGTGATTAAGTTATGTTTTGCTTTCAGGAAAAAAATTATCAAAATGGGTTGTTTTGTATTATATAAAGGAAAACTGAAAAAAAAAAATCAAATTACGAATGTAATGTTATTTAAAATGTACAAAGCCAACAAAATATAGGTAGTAGTTTTCTTCTGTTTTGGAGAATTAGTTCTTTAGAAGAATTCTGTAAAATTCTTACGTGATTTGGCAAAGCCCTTTTCCAGATAACAAAGGTAATCAAGTGACAACTGGTTTTGAAGTCATAAGCTTCCAGCTCATTAATTATTTTTCCTAGAAAAATTAGGCCTTATGCTGTATGGAGTATACTATGTAGTACAAGATTATAACATCTAATTTCAGCAAATTTTCATTGCTTATAGATAATTGGCAAGGGATGGACAAAATAAAAATAGACAAGAAAAACATTGCTCACATCAAGAATTAATAAGACTCTGTCCTCCACTTTTTTGATTTTCCACATAACAAACAAACTGAAAGAAAGGGTACTTGAGATATTTAAGAAGACTCTACTTATAGAAACAGACCGTTTAATGAATTCGTAATACTATCAGGACAAGTTTTCTATGTTAGTGATTTTTTTTTGGTCAAAATTATGTTGGTTAACATTTTTCTTTTAAAGGAAAATCACATTTTGCTCTATTATTATGTACTTCTCTTACAGAAGGAGTGACAACAAGAGATCAGTTGACTAATTCAGCACTGGATAAAATAAGCACTGAAACTTCTGGATCAAAGCAACTTGGATTTAATTGTGCCTTCAAACAAAAAATGCAAGTCATTCAGCAACATTGTGAAAAAAACATTGAAGAAAACAGATTTCTAAAAAATCATCTCAGTTGCAAGTTGAAGCTTAATTCTATTTACCAGCTGGAATATTTTCCAAGAACTCTGTTTAGCTGTTTGGCTGCTGCTTTGGCCGACACCCTATTGCTCCATGTAGGCTGGAAAAAGACCCCCGAAAGCATAATTCACGTGTGCTTCTTGGTGAGTACTCCCTTATAGAAAATAGAAAGGCTTCTTTTCATCCTAGAAAAATTACAACGAACGACATTATTTCAGCTGAAAAAAATACTTTTTAGCATGAACATTGTATTTCTGCTGGACATCTTTCCTAGTAGTTGTTTGTTTCACAGCCTTCATCTCATGACAAACTTCAGTGTTTTGGGGCGGGTTTTTTCCCATTTTTTAGAAGTAACACCAAACACAGCTTGCTCCAAATTAATAAAGATTTATCAGCTCTTGAATGAAGGACTGGGAACAAAGGGAAACTGATTTAGGGCTAGATTAAAGCCAAAACCAATAAAAAGGATTACAATGTGAATAAAAAATTAATTCAATAATAAATTTATGATAACCTGGCCAAATTCTTACTAGTCAACACCTGCAGTCAAAAGCTAGTTCTCAAGTGTGAAATTCCTTTATACAGCTAAAATCCCAGGTGTGATGGGACTTGTTTCCAGTCACAAGTACCAACATCTCTGTCATCCGTCTACACTGCAAAGGCCTCCTGCATACATAGAAAACATACACAGCCTTCTCCTTACGTACAAAACACACTTTTATGTGCACTTCAGTACACCATTATATATAGCTGTTTAGAAAAGACATAGTTATCACTCCTCAGGCATTTTCTTTTGGAAACGTCCGCTCCTACTGTCAAAGCAGGAAGGGTCTTAGGAAGGTCAATGTGCAATATAACCATACCTAGACTACTTAGTCACGACACAACGTTGCTGAAAAACTAAAGTAAAATGCCCCACAACTGCTCTCCTTAGTATGCAGTACATGCAAAAATGCAAACTCTTGGGGGGAAAAAAAAAGCAAGCATATTGCGTACTGTCCACCTACAGCATTGGCAATCTCAGCACAGTGCGTATCACAGGATCTGGTGACTGACTGCTGGAGTTGATGGTACAAAGCTGCTGCCATGAATTGCTAGAAAAATACCTTTTGCTTTCATCATCACTAGGAAAGGTCAGAGAGTAAGAGAGCTAAAGATATCACTTTTCAGTGATTACATCCAACTGAACTCAACACTTGGCTTTTCATGAACTTCTGTGTTAAACAAAATGATGATAAACAAAAAGCAGAGCCCCCAAACAATCTGTAGGCTTAAAGTAGTCTCATACAATTTCCTATTACTGGGAATATCACAGAACTCAGCATCCTAGAAGATAAATGTCTGGAATACCTTTTGGCCCTGTCTTTTAATATGCAAATAACAAAATACCCATTCATACTCCTAAACATTTTTTCCCTCCTTTCCCCTGTGCACACTTCCCAGGTGCACTTCTAAAAGCAGGTTCCCAACCTTGGGCTTCTTCAGTTCAGTGAAAATCAGGACAGCTGAAGAACTTGTACTATGCACAGTACTGATGTGAGGTTCAACTCTTGGTTACCACCTCACAACTTCTTCAACCCATTTCTTATTTGAGAACTGGAAAGAGGCTAGAGCAGAAGGCAGTTAAATTTCTGAGGTAACACATTTTCTATAGTTTTTAATAAAGTGTAATCCAAGGAATCCATTCTTTACATTGAGGATTTAGTCCTTCTACTTAAAAATAACAAATAGGAGAACTTGATTCTGTGAAATGTGGTTCAAATTTATGCTTATATATCTCTATTTTCTATTTGACCCACAATTTCATCAGATTACCTACATATACCTCAGAAGCTGTAAAATCCCACAGCTTCCCTTTTGTAATTTTTAGGAAGAATATATATGAAGGGATAATTGCTGGAAAATTTAAGCATTCACATTGAGCATTTTACATTTGCATTTTTCAGAAGAAACAGAGAACAACAAAAATTATAACAAATCATATCTTAAAAACAGGCCAGTATGAAATCAGATGGTTGCAGGTTCTAGAATTACAATAAATGGAGGTGTTCCAACAAGATACTACAATTAATAAGGCCCCTAACTCTTTCACTACACAGCCCATCAGTCGTTTCCTGGCCAAAGAGAGAAGCCATCAAGGGATGTCTCATACCATCAGCTTCACAAATCTAACAGAGCCAGAACTGATTTTCTCATGTTAAAAGAAAATTTCATTAAAAACTCGCGAGTTTCGTAAAAGAGAGGCCTCGATTTTCAGTGTTTTCCTAAAAATACTATCCTAGTTACTGCTTTCTTGGTTTTATTACCCTTAAGCAAGGGCTGATGTCATGCCAGGCATTGTTAGATCTTGGGGAAAAAAGACTAGATCAATACAAGGAGGTAAAAGTTGGTCATGTGCTTGGTACTTGGGTCCTGCACACTACAAAACATAGATTTTCTTTCTTTAACCCTCACAGACGGCATAAATCTATATTCAGCAGTTCTAAGTTAGTAAAGAATAGTCCATTAACAACCCAAAAGGCAGCACACTTTCTTTCTTTTTGCTGTGGTGAAAAATCCATCCGAGCACCATCTCGGACTTCGGTTTAGTTTCAGTGGCTGGCAGCATTTCTATCAAGTCTTTCAAGTGAAGTTCTGTTTCTTTACAACAGCTGCTCTGTGGATGAAAGCATATTTGCAGTTGGCTTTGATTTGTTGGATAGCTAAAATTTATTGAAAGGGATCAGGAAGATAGAAAGCAGTTCAGGGGAATAAACAGTGAAGGAAATAAAAGGAACGGAAAGTTGGAGAAACACAGAAGGAAGAAAGAACAAAACCCACCAGCTCAGAAAAAGAATGTAAATATATGTATGTATTAAAGGGAAATAGTTTCAAATGTCGGAAAACTTAAAAAGGGAGATGTAAAGGAGGGGAAATTCTAAACTGATTTAGAATCTTTCTCTAAAAAATTAAGGGGTTGCAAAGTGACAAATGGGCACCCATGCCCCAAAAATCTTCAAAACTTCTCAGGCAAGGGTCAGGAAATGTAGAGTTTGTTGGGAACTAGGCAGTTTTTCTTTTTGACTTAATTTTGAACAAAATTAATCTTAAACCAGAAAGTGTTTTGGTAACTTTTTTGTTTAGTTGGTGGGGTGCTTTTTTTCGTTTGTATCATAATAACAGGCTGTGTTGTAATGAGTGCATATTCTCAATTCACTGTTTGTAATCAGCAAACATTCTGGCTCAGAAGGAGCAAGTGGCTGTTCTGAGCAGATCACTAAAGCAGCTGCCGTTCATCCCTAATCTTCTTTTATCTTCCTTCCTTGCTGGTATGCACGGAAGGTCTAACATGCTAGTCAGGCAAGCAGCAGGCAGGCAGGCATGCTACTAGACTCAAGAAAATTGCTCTCTCAGAAACACTCTTAGAAACTTTTAAATAAATAAATAGGCAGCAACAACCTCAGATTGAAAATTCAGAAATGGACGTACTGTTCCTAAAAATAAATTTATTTCTTTTCATTCTAGAAATTGTTTCTGTAAATTAATACTGTAAACACAGAGAGCAAAATGTGATGATGTGAAAAAGGACTAGTTCCTTGTCTTTACTTTTAATGTAATTAGTAGACTTTCCTCTCCTGAATGTCTCAAGAGCTGAAATAACTGCATGGGCTATCAACCTAGGGGAAAAAAAAAAAAAAAAATCAAAAAAAAAAATCACTTTTTTCAGGAAAAAGTTATCTTCCTTGGCCTACTCTAAACAGCTACTTTACTTGAGATAAAAGAAAATCTAGTGAAACATCAAATTACTGGTGAAATCACTTTCCAAAGAAATGTATCACTCTGCTCTCCTAAATACCTTAAATCTGATTATAACAAATTCCATTTTAAGGGACATTAACATTTTGAAAGACATTAGAACTGATTTTAGAAAATGAATAAAACCAAAAAGTATGCAAGTTATAAATTCACTTATTTAGAAAAAATATTAAAATGCAAAGTGTAGAGTACATGTCAAAAGCAGCTGCTGCATAGTATGACACTTTAAGTGTATGAAAGTCAAAAAACAGGAAAAAAAATGCAGATGTTGGAAAAGAGCACTAACTATAAAAAGAGCAAAAATTAGCTGACCTGATCATTTTGAGTGCACAAATCTAAAACAGTGCTCCTGCAGCATAATCAAGGACTTTTACCTGGCCTTTAAATCTGTATTTAATAGATCTTTTACAATTCATGCCTGATTTCAGTTAATCAGAAATTTTGAGGCCTTAATGAATCCACATAAAGCTGCTTCTAGTCAAGATATTTTTCCTGTTTGATGTGGTTGGACAGAGTTTAAAGGAACAGAAGCACTGTCCATATTGCACTGGAGCCACTTTCATGATTGCAGCATGTGGTGGAGGGCTGGTGTGAACAGGTTGAATTACCATGTCTTCTACTTTTAAATCTAACCCAATTATGAGGATTTCATCTTTTCATCCTCCCAAATTCCAAGAAACATGGAAGCTGACTAAAAGATTTGTAATCTGAGAATGATGAGCCAGTGCCTACAGTGAAACATGAGGTGAGCTGGTGCAGCAGGAGACCAAAGGTCACATCCTACCTTTGCTTTTGCTTGCTCACCTTTCCTCACTCCCACTCCCAGACTGGAGGGTTGCAGAGTATTGTTGGTACAACAAAAACTACATCATTTTACCAAAAAAAAAAAAAACAAACCCCAAAAAAACCCAAAAAAACCCAAAACAAAGCCACAACCCCCTAACCCTGATCTGCTGCCGTATTCTCAATCGGGAAAGAGTATTGCTTCATTTGTGACACCAGTGTTTTCACTCATGTTCTTTGCCCTAGTTGTTCTGCCTTGGCCTGTTTTTTACCATGAATTAGCAATCTTTACTCAGACCCAGTCATCCTCCACCTAAATCAAGTATTGTATCCTTCTCCTACAATTTGTCATTTATCCTGTATCTTTATAGTCTTTCTAGAAGCCATTAACTCAAGAGAAAAAAGGTCCTTAAAGCCTCACAATAACATTTAATTAGCTCTATGCTATTTATAAATATCTCCCGGATACAGGTTTTCAACTTTGAAACTACACTTCGATTCCTAATTGCCCATCTATGTGTTCAGATGATTCACCAAATGTTAAGGGAATTACAGGGGAATCTCTGCCCCTCTAATTACAAGAAGTTAAACTAGGAGCCATTTCATACCATTTTGTACACACATTTAGTCCTCATGTTTAAAAATTCCCATTACTGACAACACTTATAAAACAGAAATATTTTCCATTTACTAATTCTTTAAAGAAAATGGCCTACTTATGCTGCCAAAGACATTAGAAAGACAAATACCAGACCCATGTGAACTCTGAACATAGAGACAGAAGTTGAATTTGTTTTCACGGTTTCAAGGCACAGACAGGAAATTAAAATTGATAATGTTCAAATCGGGATGACCATTAACCTCTCTGTGTTTTTGACTCTTACTCAGGCCCGTCAAGCACCTCAAGAGGTCAATAAGGTTCATATACATATTGGGGAGGCAAAACAGACAAACTTGTACAGTAAGATGTTCTTGCGCCCTGCAATTTACCCATTATTCCCTTCCAGGCCAGTCATCTGAGGGTGTTAAAAGTAAACTTTGCTCACCATAGTAGTAAACACTTCATTCTCTTCCTCTTGTCTGTATTAACAAATTTCATATCCTTTTTCTCTATCTCCTCTACTCCAGACTGAACAGTACTAAATCCTTTAATCTTTTCTGACTGATCAAGTTTTCCAGATCTCTGGTGATTCTCATTTCTTCACCCAACATGTTTTCTCCAGTTTTTCTACATCTTCACAAATTCAGACAAATTCTGTGCAAGAAGCCTAGCATTTAGGCCACTAAATTCAAAAGATTCCTGCAGCGCAGGTCATTTGACAAACTTTGCCGCATAAGAATTGTGTCTTTGCTGACTGATGCTTTAAAATATTAACAAAAATCAAAAGTTTTTATCAACTCCTTAAAAATTCTACTTAACTTGGGAGAAGTGTAGCTTTGGGTTTGTTCTAAGGCTGCTTGAAAATGACTCATCAGCTGGAAATTCTTTGCCTCTTAAATCATGTGCCTTTGTGTCTGAAAGTGGTGGAATTATACCACCGCACCATCCTTCGCAAAGTCTGCAAAATATTTTGATTTTTTTTGTGGATGTGAGGAGACAGATGCACATAACCTGCTTACTAAAAAGGATAATTACTTAGCAAAAGAATGGTACACTGACTTGTATATAGTAACACAAAGATGATTTGTAAAATCATAAGTAAAATCAGAGGAAATACTAACTACATATAAGAGCAGACAGTTGTGTCAGATAAATGCAATCATTAACATGCACAAACCTCATCAGGTATTGTTTGACCAGTAACTACATTCTGCCAGTTTAGATCACCTAATTCAAACCAAGGATTGATAATAAGCTGCCAGGATTCAGTTTGTGTTATGGAAGGAAACAACAAAACACCATGTAATTCTGCTGAAAGATTAATTTTTCATTTTTATATTGTGCATTAACAAGAAAATCTGTTCTTAAGTGGCTAGATATGGTAACATTTCTAGATTTTATAAGCAAGCATGTGACTTCTATGACACTCTACGAGAATCTGTGAGAACTGTGCAGCCCACAAAATTAAAAAAGACTATTCTTGTACCTTCTGAGATGCTAGCTTCAATCGAAACCCCGAAAAATTATTCAGAATTACGGAGTCATACTTCTTGCCCAGAAAAACATTAACAAGCTTGAAGAAAAAAGGCTGAGGGTCATTGTATCAGCCTGGATCAGTCCCTGGATCAACTCCCTAGCTGAACACTCTAAGTCTTTGGAAAGTCAAAGCTAAGAAAACATGTGGAATAATCACTTACTACCAGAAAACTCCTAGTCTTTCCTTAGGGTTTTCACCCAGACACACCTCCCCCATGCAATTTATTTGCAGTAGCACCAATCAAATATGGGTGAGAAAGCCTCTGAGGGAAATCCCAGGCCAATTAGAGTTAACAGCAAAGTTCCCACTAACTTTAGCAGGGTCAGATCTTCACTCCACAGACCTGGGACCACATTGAGCAAAATGTACAGAACTGATTCACACTTTAGATCACATCTAAATTTTTCTTTCTACAGAGCTTATTTTTTAGTAGCTATAAGTACATAATACAATTTTTTCTTTAATATTTTATGGATTGCAAACACTCTTCCATGCATTTCAGTAGGATACCTTTATTCAAAGGGAATTTTAAGTTTTAAAATCATGTTCCACACAAGGTTTGAAAGCAGTCTGAAGCAGTCTCGCAAAGTTCACACCAGGAACACCGTAGCTTTCAGTATCAGCAAACTCTCATTACTCTTTTGGTAGCCATAATTGAAAACAAGGTCTAGAGGGCAGCAATGACAGGAGTATCAAAAGGTTAAGTATACTGAAAAACTACAAAATAAAAAAGGTGAACTCTACAGATGAATACAAGAGTTACTGATACAAAATATCAGTGAACATAAACCAGGTGGGGAGGCATTGGACTTCGCATAAAAATAACCAAAGAAAAATAACAAATACTTCCAAAATCAAATATGGTAAAGTCAAAAATAACCATTCTAGGTCTACTGCATGTCTTTGTTCCATTACAAATCCTGGGATGAGTATACAGATAACATAGTGTTAAGTGTGTTCAAGGAACAAATCATTAATATCAGCCAAACCTTACTTACTTTGTATTCAATTTGTACCAACATTTGTTCTGTGGAATAAACTGCAGACTTAACACTGAGCACTCACAAATGGAGCTGCCAGCATACACCGTAATTAGTGAGTTAAAATTCCAGTATTTTTTCAATCTTGAGTTCAATGGCAGGAATAGGAACAGTTTCCTCAAGTTAGAGGGACTGACTTTTCTGAAAGCTGCCCGTCAGTCTCCCTCACACATGTCACTAACAAAGATTTCCCAGCAGCTCTCTTAAACAGCAAAACAAGTAGTTATTCAGATAAAGAACTGAAGGACTCTTTCCTACCCTCAGTTTAAACAAAAGCTATTATTCTAACAGCGTACTCTGCCATTAAAGGGGGAAAGTTCTGTCTGGAAGAACCTGATTGTGTTTGTGCAAGGGAAGAAGACAAAAATGCACCTGTTTTCTCTTCGCATTTATACACGCACACACATTTTATCATCGAGTTTCCCTTGTACTGATTCAAAATTAAATGCTCTTAAGAGGACTTTAGAAGCTAGCATAGCAAGACATAGAAAACAGCAGTCTCTTGAGTGTTGCTGCAGCAGTTGCAAACTGCACTAAAGCAGTGCACGTTGCCTTCTCCTGCTGGGCTATTTTTTGCTGTATTACAGTTGCATCTTCTTTCGGGCACTCTCACATGCCCCTGAGGGAATATGCTGAATGTATTTCTAAACTCCAAAGCCCTCCAAAGCCATCAAAACACTAATCCAGAAAGAATTTCTTTAAAAGCTTTTCTTTGTGCTGTAGTAGTAACCACCACATCAACTTTCCAACTTTCTTTCCCACACCAAAGGAGTTTTAAGTGACTTTCCAGATGTTACTCACTCAGCACACCTTCCTGTAGCTATGTACTCCTCCTGTAGTCGTGCCAGTCACATCAGTAGACAACAACCCTTCAGTCAGTACATAATTTCACTATAAACATAGCTGTACACATTTATTGCCGTAGCAACAAAAAGAATAAGAAAAGCTATCTGGAACAGACAGATGATGAAGAAATCTAGCTGAGAGAATCACTCCATTTAGGAGAAACTGAAAGTACTGTTAATGAAAACATCTAGTCACTGACTCCTGTGTGTCCCTGGGTGTGTAAGGAATAAGAATTACCATCTGTTCAGTCATGTCATTCCTTTTTCCCCATTGTTTCTCATCATTACTATATTACCCCACTTAGCCATGCCCTAAAGATTTGTTTGTTAATCGAGTGACAGCAAAATGTCTGTAAGAAACACAGGTAGCAGTTCCCAGCACCTTCTCCTGTGTTCCAAGTGAAATATAAGAAAAATAGACAAAGAATTCAATTCCATTTTTTCTTCAACGAATAGCCCCGTTTGATTTTAATTGCATTAGTTGCACATTACTTCAAAAAGAGCTAGGAAATAGTTGGCTTCTGAAACCTAGCTTGGTTTTAATCTCCCTCAGCTGGCCAATGTTCAACCTTTTTCTTTCAGCATAACCAGAGGAAGCACAAACCAAAAGCCATTTTCAGCCTGTCATAGTTTTGTCTCCTAATTACTCCACTGGCTCCTAAAACAGAAGGTCTTTCCAGCTGTAAAGCTGCCCAGGATACAAAGTGCCTGTCATAGGGAATGGATTGGTAAATTCTTTGCTTATGAAACAGGTCTTCCAGTTTCCCAAAGCCCGGTGCAACAGCAGCTGAATGAAATGGTTTGCTTACCCAAACCTTAACTAGAAAGGAAATAATTTCCTTTAAGCTACAACTACTATGCATATTCCCAGTTACCTATGATTCCATCTTCATTTGTAAACATGAGAGACCTGTCCCTGACAGGATCACAATGAACCAGAGGTGTGGTTGATCTAATAATGAAAATGTTTTTAATGTCCCTTAACTACATAATCTTTCACAGGTGAAAAAAATGACAACATCAAATGACTCTTTCCAAATGTTCAATTACTTCTTGGATGGTTAAAAATAAACAAGTCCCATTTCATTGTTTTGCTAACTGGTAGCCTCAGTGCACTCCCTGAAAGCAGTTCAGTGTTCCCCTACAGATGGGATAAGGAAACATTGGAAGTCATATACAAGGTGCTCGTGTTCATCTTTACGTTGTAAAATGAATGTGTTCATCTCAGCTAATCAAAATGTCTCAGCTAACCAAAGGGCAAGATACTTCTTAATCTATAACAATGCTTATTTCTCAGGCACATACTTATCTGTGGCTGGATTGCTTTATAGCAAATGGTGGGCATAATACTACGATGATTTATACTGCTACGAGAGCGGAAACAGCCAGATCACAGACACAATACAGTAACTGGACATCAAGACATATGTTTTCTGGTTTACGATAATTAGAATAGGAAGCATTTAGCAAGCTCAAAGAAGCTATTGCTTTTCAGCAACTATCCTCATAACTATCGATGCAGATCCATTTATTTATTTATTTATTGAGTCTGCCAATTTTGGACAACATATTTAAATGGTTTTTCAGATTTATTTTGAGGACCATTAGGAAATACACATTTAACTTTGTAAAATGATGTGTTATAATGCTATTCTGACATGTTCTCTAAAGTCAGGAAGTTTACAGAGATTATTTTGAAGGCAGATGCTTACACAAAAGTTATTTAACTGAATTGTAAATTTATTTTATTGGTTTTCCTGTCTACCTTTAACTAAGAGAAAACTGTAAAATTTTGGTGAATTCTCAGTTAACCTACTTCACGTGGATGATGGGGGAAAAACTACCGCAGCATATAGGAAAGAAAGCAATATACGAACAGAATAAAAAAGACTTTGAAGTAAGAGTCATTAAAGAAACATACAAACAAATGCAACATACAGACATCAGTTGATATAAATTATCACTGGTCCACTGAAGCCTTTGAAACAATAATAATCTATGCAAAACAAGGATGTGCTTCTGTATAATTAAGAGCAAAACAGACCTAGCCAGCCTATCTTATCACTTCACCAGGCTCTCAGCCATGATCTAGATCAACTGAACTCTCCTTATATAACAAAGGTTAGCTTAATTTTCTCCTTTGATTCAGTAGTTGGCCATGATTCCAAAACCATCAATGCTTCACCCTGAACGATGAATTTTTGTAAGGCGCACAGCTGACCATGAGGGATTGAGCGTCACTGCCGACAGTCCTCCATAAAGGCCATGGAACCAACAGTACTGTAACAACAGTATAGCCCACTGAGAGTCCATAGCCTGCCATAGCAGTTTGCATTAATTGCGACATTATACATTCAAATGAATAGAATAGCCCGATTTGTGTTCCTGTGAGTTCATGGCAGTTTCACATATTCCTTATAATGAAATAATAGATGCCTTGTTTGTTTAATGTGAAAGATCTTCCAGATGGTGTAATTGCAAGGTATGTATAACAAAACATCTTGTTCTTACCATTGTCTTCAATGGAGAAATAGAAGATGTCACTGGTAGCATTATCACCTTCCTTCAGGATATAGCTGATCTTCATTTCATCAATATTGGCTAAGAAAAGAAATGGATCGTCATAGAATTTTACTATAGAATATAGGACATAGTTCCTTCTACCTTTACTATCTGATTACTTACTAGTAAGTTGGCTAATGTGTGGATAAAGCATTTCAGCAATCAAATTTTTATAATGTGGCACGGTATGTTAAACTGGTCTATACTCAGCAACGCGATATAAATTTAGTTATGAGCTCAAAGAAAAATGCCAAAAAGACAGTGAGATATAGTTTTACCACAAATATTTATTTTTAAATACTAAAGCCACATCCTTGTTTCAGCTCATTAGGAAGAATTACTTTGCTATAACTGAATTGAATCTATTTGAAATAAATATCTGCCCATTTTTTTCAAGATCAATATATCTTTAATCAATTCTTGTATGCCATAGAAGAGGTAAAGAAAACTGTTTTGGGTACATTGGGAATTAACATGAAACTGTGTTAAACAAATCTCAAATAGGCCTAAAAGTCAATACAATTTTGATCTGGCATTCCCAGAGAATAAGGGGAAACCATCAGGATGTTTCTATTATCCTAAACTTGCAGATGTATTATCCAGTGCCATATTTCATCAGTATGAAATTCAGAGAAGTCTTTTATTTTTGTTGCTTGTTTTGGTCAAAAACTCAACAATTTCATCTGATATAAAAATGTTTGTGATACACCTGAATGTTCTCTATACTCCACTCAGCATTAAGCTCTTCTAGGGCAAATTCTGGTCTACTAAGAGACTTACTCCCCTGGGGTTACCTGTTGCTTTTGTTCTGGTGTGGCAGATATGGGTGCTTTCTGCCATTTGAAAATGTATGAAACATTCTTGAATCAATGGCAAATGATTTTTCATAATACTGTAGCTCAGCAGATGAACTGAAGACTTTTAAAATTAGTGTTACCATAATCTTAAAGCTACAACCTGTCTGAAGTTATAGATAAATATATGAAGTGAAGATAAAGAGTTTTTCTCTCCCCAGATTGTTTTCTATTGCAAAGGAAAGGTAACATACCTGAGCACATAAAAATAATGGAGATCTCTAATTCTATTACAGCGTCTAATGAGAATTTTGGTAATGTTGTCCCCCCTTGCTGATAGTCAAAGCACTCCAGAGGTAGGCAAAGTCTATACTAGAAGTTTCCTAGTGAAAGCTTTCATATATGTTCTATCCAGGACAGACGAATGATGGTCCTAAACCCAGTAAATTCCCTAAGATTGGCTGGAGCACAGCGACAGTTACAGAGAGTCTGGCTGCTGTCACCATGGCACAGGTTTACTGCAGCTGACCTAAAGGAAGCCTCCCTACCTACTGAGCTTTGTCTGGGGAACAGAATCACACAAAGCGTCACCCTAATTACTGAGGTTGAACTTGCCATCCTCTGCCTTTTTTTTTTTTTGTTGTTGTTTGTTTGTTTTTGTTTGGAAATGTTAAGCACCCTCCCAAACAACTTTCCCTGAAGACAATAGTGATTTTTGAGCCTGGTTTTAATTTCCAGGCAGGCAAACAAGCACCTCAGACTTCTGAAAGAAACTGGTGCAGGATCTGCAAGTCGCCGCTTCAGGTATTACCTCATCTTCCTATGAGCAGTACCATGCTACGTACATGGTAAAATGTACATTTAACACATAGCAGGAAACACATTCACACGTGTACACGCAACACCGAACTTTTCTATTGTGTCTTCACAGGCAAAACAAAGCTTCATTTCTAAAATGTATGTATTGTAATTCTGGTCATCTGCATCTAGTTCATAGTTTTAGAAATATTATTTTCTAAAACCCCTGAAACAAAGATTCAAATAATATAACACAAAGTAACAGCTCATTGAACCCAATGTTTATAAGCAAGTGCAACTATCAGCACCAACCTTGCATAAAGGTTCTAATGCTTTCAGTTCCAAGGCCAGAATTAACAATGAAGCCGTGCTCCGGTCCATCTATTATTTTGAAGTTCAACAGCATCTGTGGACTGTCTCTATCCTCTGCCTTTAGTGCCTTACTAGTGATCAGGAAGTCCAGGTGCCCAGCTGGAAGTCTTCTCAGAGCAGAGGCACCCTTGTTCACCAGTAACTGTGGCAGAATCCTCATCATCTAGGGTTGACGGATCTTCTTGCTAGTATCAGAGAAAACATAAAAGTTTGTGTGGATCCCATCAGTCAGAGAAGCAGAAACTATCCTGACTGGTTTCTGTACCATCATGTCTGTAGCTGATAAGATTCTCATACAAGTCTTGTTTGGTAAAGCTGGTGCCTGGGTAGCTGCTGTTGTACAAAATCCAGCCATGCACTGGTACCTGAGTGACCGTGAATAGGAGTAAGTGGTCAGGTGTATCCCCATCTTTCACAGTCAGCTCAAGATCAGCCTGGTCTCTCCTTCCTCAACAACTAGGTCATCAACAGTCAGAATTGGCTTTTTATTGACCACATCTGTGATGGAGACTCTGAAGGTACAGAAGACTGGGTTATATCCATCTGTCACTTCAAACTCCAAACTGTCCATCTTCACCTCATCCTCTGCAGTGTAAATACAGTAAATCTTGTTGCCAGTAAGTTGGAGTTGAATAAAAGAAACAACAGGTACTCCAGGACTGTCTGAATTCTCCAGAAGGCCCTGTGTTGGGGACTGGGTGATACCGAACCCCAAATTTTCATTGGGACTGTTCACATCACTTGTGCTGAGAAGATCAGTTGTGTCACCTTTCCACCTTCTTTCAGAGTTACACCCTTGTTGATCACCTCAGGGAAGACCATATCAATGCGGCCAAGGGTAATGTAGAAGCACTTGTCTATCAAGGCATTAACACCATCAGTAACATCAAATTTAATCCGATCACGCACTCCAGGTAGGCCAGTGTGAACACAGCAAATAAAACCCTGGTCTAAATTATCCTGTATGAAGTTTGTGCCCTGTGTAGTGTTGCACAGCACTCCCTCTTGTCTGCTCAGACACTGTAAGAAACCCTGCACGCGTGCCAAACGGATGACATACACAAGGCTCTTGTCCTCTGAATCAGTGTCTGTGGCTTTGAGTTCTTGACTAGAGATGACCTTTGACTTGCCAGTCTCTACTTCCAGACCACTCTTGATTGCCATCCTGGGAGTTTCATCATCTACCAGGATAATAATCAGCACGTCCTGCTCCACTGTATGGTGTCCATCAGTTAGTTGAATTTGGAAGCTATCTTCATTTGTCTCTGAGTCATCATGTTCATACATGGTGCTGGAAGCCTTCTGGATCTCCTCCAGAGTGAAGCTGTGAACAGGCACAGTGCCAGTGGGCAGCTGCTGCACAATCTGTCCATGCTTAGGAGGGAAAGCAATAACAAAATACGGTTCACCTGGAGGCACATCTGCATTAGATCCACTGAGGATGGGCATGTCAATCACCAGGCTCATCACCTCAAGGACCATGAAATCATGCACACATAGAAACTGGTGAGGTGAGAAGTTAACACCATCAGAGCACTGGAAAGTGAGTCTATTCTCCACAGGCTCCATCCCTTTGTGAATATTCTGCACATAGTTCACATGGCCCAGACGAACATCTTTGATGGAAAAAGCACTAATGGCAGTACCAGCTCTAGACTTCTTGGACTCTGGGGTTGGAGACATTCTCCAAATATCCTGAAGTGGACTGAATAGTGACAATGCACAAGATGTCATCTCTGGGAGTATCTATGTCCTCCTGATTCAGAGTAACAGTAGTCTTCCCTCCCTTAGGGACATTGAGTGGCTCTGCCATAACCATTACCTCAGGTGCAATGGAGTCCACAGGCAATACAGTTACAGCCACATGCACCCTTTGTGCGCTGCCTCCCGCCACCCATTCACTGGAGAGATCAGAAATAGTGAGATTGAAGAAATCGTACCTCTTCTTCAAGCCAATCTCTCTGCTGGTGTGAGCGTAGGGTGCTGCTCCACTGATGAGGTTATGCTGGGTAAACTTTTCTGATTGTAATCCATCTGTGAGGATGTCACCCACTGTGGGTGGATCCTGCACAATGAAGGTCAGCACCAAGTGACTGCCACATGATCTGTCACTATCACTCACTTCCAATTGGTAAAAATCATTGGTAAACTCACGACCGCTGTGCTTGTAGGAGATACGCCCACAAGCAATATCACCTAGCAGGAAACATTCCCCTTGCACAATCAGATCCTCCTCCAGATAAGACAGATGGCCATGCTCTGGAGCTTGAATTACAGCGAAGACAATCTGGTCTGCAAATGTGTCATCATCTGTGGCATTCAGTTGGTCGTTAGTGAGAAGGAAGCTGTTTCCCTCACCACAGTGAAGCCTGTGTTGGTGATCTGAGGTGGTTGGCTGTCCACTAGCTGCAGGAAGAGAGTAAAGGTATCTTGTAGAGAATTGCCAGCTGAGTCCTCTACAAGAAACATGAACTGAACCACTCATGGAGTGATTCCCAGCTCCTCATCTGGGGGTTGGTATGCTATCTTATAGTGGTTGACCTGGGCTTGGGTGAATGTGTAACTGACACCTCAGGACTGTCAGCCAACACAACCTCGCCAGTGATCACAGAATGGTTCTCATCTGTGTCCATTGGGGGTGTCAGTAAAATGTACTTCAGCTCCTTGTCACCCATCTGCAGGTCAGTGTACCACAAACAGTGCTTCTTAAAGACAGTCAGTTGGTACTCCTGCACCATCATCTGCAGGCTAGTATGTGAGTACAGGGCAGGTGGCAGGTTGTCTACTGCTTGGATTTTGATAGTGAGCACTTGCTCCCCTGACCCATTAGGGGGATCACTGTCATCCTGCAGCTGGAACACGACACGGCCCATCACTGGGCTGGCACTGTGAGCTCCTGTGTGCCTGAAGAACAGCCTCCCATCAAGGATGTCCTGCTGCAGCCACTCGTTCACCACCCTCTCATACATGCGTTCATACTCCACAAAGTGCCATGGGGAGGAAGAGGAGTCCTCTCCAACCCTGTTCTGCTTTCTTCGCTCTCATAAGATGCTGATTGCTCTGCCTGGCACAGCAGCAGCTCACCAAAGTAATGGGAGTGTAGAAGGGACATTGCAGAGTCTCCAGTCAGGACAAATCGGATAGAGGTATCATCAGAGTCAACATCTGTGGTGCTGTGGACAAAAAGGTGAGATTTGGACAGTCTGGTGCTCACTCAGCACCAGCCCCATATTTGCATTCAGCAGTGGTGGCTGATCATCATCAGGAGCAATGATGATGGGGTACAAAAATTCAGCCTGGTGCTGACCATCTACCACGTGGAAAACAGTATTGTCACTGTAGCTGTGCTCACTGTCATCGTGCTGGTAAACCACTCACCCTGCGGCTAGCTCTGCAGCAATGAAGTACTTGAGGCCAGGTTGTACATCCAGGACGTCGAGCTTCCCATATCGCAAGCCTCCTGTAACCCAGACCTTGACCTCTTTCAGATTGTCCTCATTGCTGATCTCCAAATTGCCAGACAGGGGCCATGACTGGCCCTCAAAGAGCACCAGCTGTGCACCAGTCACACGACTGAAAGTGGCCACAGAGGCCAATGCATTCATGGGTTTTACCATAACCACGAAAGCAAAAGGCTCTGAGGAGGCACCATCAGGGTCCAGCACTTCCATTTCCACCTGGAAAAGCCACTCCTGGTCTGAGTCCAGAGTAGAGGGCTGGTAGGCAATCTTCAGCTCCTTCACCTCTTGCTGTGAGAAGGCAACAAGGGGGTGGTTGGGGTCATCGGTGCTGAGCAGGAAGCCCTGCTGCCGCGGGTCACTGGGCCAGACAGAGGTCATGTTGAAGATCAGGAGGTCCGAGGAAGTCTCCAGGTCCTCAGTAGCCAGCATATCCAGGGTGAAGGCTGTAAGCACAAACTGTTCCACCTCCATCATAAGCAGCGCCAGGAAGCTGGGCTTGGGCAGTGTTCTGTCAGGCCCTTCGCGGATCCGCAGCAGCATCTGGAATTACTCCCGCTGCCCCGGGCCGACGGCCGGCAACGCGGACAGCCGCGCCGGGATGCGGTCCCAGCCCGGGGATGGCGGTGGCCGGCGTGTGCTGGTAGCGGATCCCCTCTCGCAGCACGGCGGAGTAGTCTCCGCTCTACCCGACAGGCGGAGGGCGCCTCTCCGCGGGAACGGGACCGGCGCCGGCGGCCTCGGGGGGAAGCAGGGTGAGGCGGCAGCGCCGGCCGGGCTCGCCCTCGGGGAAGCCCAGCACCCTGCAGTCCAGGTCTACTGAGCCCCCTCCGCTTCTCCATGGGCAGGGGCAGGTTGCGGCCGAGCAGGCGCAGCTGCTGGAAGAGCACGTCCACCTCCAGCGTGAAGGGCACGGCGAGGGTCCGGCGGGGCGACTCGTAGCGGAGCTGGAGGCGCAGGCCGTACCGGCCGGGGCTGCGGGCCCCGAAGTGGCTGCGGGTGAGCTGCCCGCAGGCGAAGGCGCAGGGGAAGCGCGGAGGATGCAGGGCCCGGCCCGCTCCCCAGCGCCGCCACCGCACACCTGGCCCCTGGCTGCACCAGGTCCGCCGGCGGGTCCAGCGAGACGGAGCTGCCCACGGGGACGCACAGCCCCTGCTTGGAGACCAGGATAGCAGAGGCACCCGGCTCCACTCGCACACAGGAGCCTGAGCAGCAGCAGCACCACGGCCGGAACTCCGCGGCCACGGTCCAGCTGCTGCCGGATACCTGGCGCTCTGCACCGACCCCCCGCTCCGTCGTGGCAGAGGCACCGTCTCCGGAGTGGAAAGGGAGGTGAAAGAAGCGCCCACCCCCAGCGCTGCAGCGGGAGCCGTCGCCCTCCCTCGGGGCCGGGAGGCGCGGCGGCAAGGTACGGGCTGGGGCGGGGAAAAGCCCCAGCGACCCAGGTGCCGGGGCGGGCTGCCGAGGAGGAGCCGTGAGACGGGCTGCAGCAAGCCCACCAGCAGGAACGGCCGCAACCTCACTCTCTCGGGCACTGCGACAGCGAGAGGACGCAAGAAGGAAAATAAGAGAGGTAATAAGAGGGAACGAGCAGGCCGGGAGAAGCGAGGCGCAAATAGGGAGATGGAAGTAGAGGCGAAGGGGAGCGGCAGCCGGGCACCTTCCCGGGCGCGAAGAGAGCTCGTCACGGTACCGGAGCACTGCAAATGCCTGCTCGCCAGCAAATACCCGACTGAAAATCCGAAATACAAGTTTCTTCTCGAGAGGGAAGCGAATTCAGCGTGAACAACAACAGATGCAGAATTTCAAGACAGTCCCTTCGTGCTCTAGAAGGGGCTATTGATATTTCATCTCTAATTACAGACAGAAGTTTCGTCCGCTTACCCTCAAACTCATCATAGAGTTTGAGCTGCGTGCAGAGTGTAAAAGGGAGAGGAAGGTGGAAATCAGCAAAACCACAAAATCTCTTAACAGCTTACTGCCTGGGCAGTTTCCACTTCACTTGAGACCCTTGCTACTCAGTTTGTTTTGCAGGTGCTCAGTCCTTGCTCAGGCTCTAGGCTGAGGACAACAGATAAAAATGCTACTGTGTTTTTTTTAAAGAAGGTTTCTGTTGGAATTGCTACTACACTTGTTAATATTTTGGACATTTAGCCTACTATTTCATTAAAGGGAGAAGTGGCTTAAAGCTTTATTTACTGTTTACGTGTTGGTTTTTTTTCAAATTCTTCAGAAATTTATCAGCAATTTACTGAGTACCACCATGTGTGAAGATTAATTGCTTACACACTGCAACTACCATAAAATAGGATTGAGCTTTTCCTTCTTAGGTGTTTTGCGTGTGTTCTGGTGTCTTTACTAATAGCAACATGTACTTGAAACTGAAGCACATAGAGAAACCACGTACATTTCTCTGGTTTAGTATAAGGTTTGTACAATCATTTGCTATTAGTTAATCACAGCCTTTCAGATTTTTTTTAAGCATATGGACTCTCATACATGCTTCCATATATACTAGACAGCAGTTCTGCGCTCCATGGAAGTGTTGTCTGGAGCAAGGACTGAACCCCTGATGTGGTTCACACTAATGAACTTTTACTGGGACTTGTCCTTTCAGGAACTTAAGTATGTCCAGCTTATATTCCTCAAGCCAACAGGATATTTCTGAGCAAATACACTGGGCTAATCTGTAACAAAGATGTTGTTGAATCATTGCTTACAGATAGAAAGGAGGTTTCTGTTCTCGATAGATTCAAAGCCATTATGCCAAGTTCTGTTCTTCGGTAGAACTATGTAACCAACAATCCAAGTTACCCACTGAAACCTGTGTGTACACCTAGATTTATACACAAGTATGCAAAGTCCATAACATTTGCATTTTTTTTTCCATCCTTAATCAAATCTAAGCATTTGTTCCATAAGGAATAGCACCAGTACACAAGGTCTGCGTAAGACTCAAGGATTGTTTACTGTTGTCATCAAGTCTCCTGGAAGGTAAGACAAAATTTTCCCTTAAAACAAATGGAATGAGAAGAGTGTTCAAGTACAGTTGTTTTCAAAAGCATATTGGGCAGGAAAAAAAGAGTTGCTTTTCTATGTATTTGTGCTCAATCTGCTTCTATTTTTCAGTCTGTTGTGAGGTAGTATAATTTATCAGAAATATGAATGTACACTAGAAAAAAGTAGATGACTTATTATGAAATTATGGAAACCTGACATTAAAGTGTTGACAAACTAAATCCAAACCATATGCAATGGTTCTGACTTTCTCATACCTATTATTCATTTTGTGCACAGTAGCAGAATTGTTTTCTCCTCTGTTTCCATGGCTTTCCAAATATTTCATCTTTATGTCACTGATACCCACTCCTATAAGCATGTAAGACATAGGTGCTTGTATTACGTGTTAAAATTGGTGGGAATGCTTTCATATGTATTTGCAGAAACAGAATCTTTTGGTTTTTTCAGCTCTTGGAAGTTAATGTAAAGCCCTCTAACTCCTGCAATCACTTTTCAGTTGACTTTGATGGGTTTTGGATCAATGGTAGTTATACAAGTTATTTAGAATAGAGTTCAAAGAATTGTTAAACAAAAACAAAGTTTCTTGCTCAAGAGGCTTCACTGTGCCTCAAACAGACAAGTGGCTTCCTTCCTACAGTCATAGTCCAGTTGAAAAACAACAAAACAAAGCATCGGATTCCAATATTAAAACAAGTTATGACTAATGGTAGAGATCAGACAGTCGTTAAGTATGGATGCCTGATATCAGTGAAACATCCTAGAGATCTTGATTTATCAATATGTTAGTGCAGTGTTATGATACCATAGCTGCAACTAAAAAAAAAAAACAGAACCTGGAAGTTGCCTAGTTTTCCTGTTTTTTTTAATGAATGCCTAAAGCATTCAGAGCTAGGAAACAGACCAAACCTTGGTGCAGCACAAAACACTTGTAGGTACTCAAGTTCTAAATCTGCGTCATAAAAAAAAAGGCAAAAATAATTGCTTACAGGGTTCATTGAGGAAAACGGAAAAGAAAATCCCCACCCTTTCATTTAAAACCAGCATATCTTAAGTGCTACGCTGACAAATTTTGTTTATAAAAGAGTGAAATTAAGCAACTTCTTGCAAATGTTTCCTTCCGAATCAAAATTTTTCTTAAAACCACACAACTGCAATTAACTTTGGATACACAAGCACTGATGCACATGTTAACCTCTAGTAACCAAGGAGGTTGAGCCAATCTAACGGTTCACTGTGACAATCCCCTTATGTGTTGGGATTTAAGATTTCAGAGCCAATACCATGGAAACTAGGACCTGCAGCCCAAAAAAGCAGCCAGATTTTCAACAGAGCCAGATTTAGAATAATCACTCCAAGATCCTTTTTAACAGTTACACAAATAGACATAAAATTGCAACCAGAAAGATGTTTGAGTGAATATTTGCTACATTAAGTGATGCACGAGCACTTTTAAAACAGTCAATAGGTCTTCCAAAAACTCTTTCTGATTGTTAGGTTATTTCTCACACTTAACAGGGGGAATTCTACCTGATGCTTGTTAAGACTTACTTAACTGTGTGGAAACATACAGAGATATAAAAATAGATTGATATTTTTGCTTACCTTGGAGTTTGCTGCCCCGTTGCCTTGATTAACCATTGGCTGTACAGCTCCAGTTTAAGTCTCCAGTCTTACTGTCTAAACCCTTCAGCAGTTCGGAACAGTTCTTCCCATCTAGCTTGGTTTCGAGTTTAAAAAAAATAATTAAAAAAATAAATCAAGAAAATACTCAGCTACTAGCATTAGTCCATCTTTTTGTATATCACACCTTGAAACGAGGTAAGAGGGAGTGTTTTCTTGGATTGTTGTTGGAGATACTAGTTGGAGGGAAGAGACTCTCAAAGGTATTCAAATCAGAAAACAATAAATCTGAAAAAATAAAGCATTAATTTATTGAATTAACCTAACTGAACATAACTATTTTGCTAAGTGCATAACTACATCTGCTTGGTTTTTCTTTTAACATATTTGTTTTGTTTGCAAATGGCATTATGGGATGCTGCAATGACCAAATTAGACAGATGTCCCCCACCCTGGAAGTAATTAGATCTTAATCCCATAGTAGAGTCAGCCAAACACTGCTTTGCAGGGCTGAGCCTACTAGTATGATTTTCACTTAAAAGTCAGCAGGGGCTCCCTTTAAAAAAAAAATTCTACCTTACACAGATGAGATGCTCTGGTTTGGAAGTAGCAAGACCCTGCCTCATATCTTACAAGAGCATTTGCTGTGTGATCTACCTTTCTTCTGCTCACACATGAGATGCCAAACAGCCCTCTTCAGAGGGTGTGAGCAGTGCACCAATCCCTGGCTCTGCATCCAGAATTGCCTTCATCTGCATTCTACCTTTGAATTCCATACAGGGATTTGCTCCTTGCCCCCTCTCCAAATTAATACAGTTCAAACACTATCTACCATGTTCCTCTTCAGGAAGAGACAAAAACTCTTATCACGTGGCATTACATGATGTTAGGAAATGCTAAGCTATGGTGTATCAAGCCATATGACAATACAGTTTCCTAAGCAAACAGCGTATGATGAACTAAAACTAATACAGTTTCTTCCTTCTATGTTAACACTGAAAATAGAAACACTAAGTAGTCCCTCTATAATATTTTTCTCACAGACTGGTTAGCTCTTAGATGTAATTTAAAAAAAACAAAACAAAAGGTAGCAATTTGGTATCAAAAAAGATTGAATACTACTCAATTTTTAGAAAGGTCTATTCCATTTAAACAGGGGTTAAAAAACAAAGCTGCATATGCCACCTCCAGGACCTCTTTAGGCCCTCTCCATTTTGTCACGGCAAAGCACAAATGCAGTCCAGGAGCTCCCCTTGGAATGCTCCAGCAGGCATTTTATACCATAACTTTCCCCTACCATGGAGCCAGCAGATTCACTGAGTTTGACTGACAAGGCGGAGCAATTGAGCAGTGACACATACAAACATCAAGGAAGCTCCCCTGTGCCCAAGGCTCCTAACCTCATGGCTTTAGTGTCCCTTTGCTAATTTGGAGTAGCATTCTGGGGTACACAGACAAGGCTTGCCAAACAGTTCTGGATTTTGAAAAGACCAGCTTTTTACTTGTGCAACCTTAAATGTTAGTGTCAGATCCAAAGCATTAAGCCCAGACAAAACCACATTCTACCACAATGAGAGGGGGAGAAAAACACTATAGGCTATAGGCCCCAGACACACCCTTGGGCAGTTCTGCCCAGTCCCCTCACCCTCAGAGACAAGTTCTGCAGAGCAAAGTGGAAAGGCAGTCACCTAAAATCATGTGCTCCTGTACACAGAACAGTTCTGCCCTGCACAGCGAGTAAGAGCAGCATCTGCCCTTAAATGCATTCCCAGACTGCTCACGAGTACAGGCTTGTAACAACAACACAACCAACTCTTCCTCTTCTCTCCAAGAAAGTTAGCAATTACTGCGAGGCCAAGATGATGTTACAGAACACAAAGGTAGAGTTAAATAGTTGTGTTGGAAGAGACATATTTTGAACTGATGTGCTTTCCAAATCAATTTAATGTAGTTACAAATTAATGAGCATATCCAGTGACTATCCATGAAAAATAAGATTAGTGACAAATTCTAACCACACACAATAGTTCAGGGCAGAAACAGATAGTGCCTTACACTTATGTTAGGAGAAAGACAGTAAGGACCATGACGAAAGACTAGACACCATTATTTCATGCATTCATATTGCCATACATATATGCAACAAAAAAAGTTTACAACATCCACCTTTTAAAACTGCACTTGCATAAAAATGTAGTGAGATCCCAATGGTTATGTGCACCTTCGAAGAAGCACAGAAAAAGAAAGTAGCCTTTTATTCTTCTCAAGCTTCAAAAACATTTCAGTGTACACATATTTCATCTGTGTTTGATTTCTGGTGGCCAAGTAGCTACCCAGACATGTTTACAGAGTGTGTGTGCAGGTTTTCTGCCTTCCTTCATGCTGCAGGTGTTCCCTCTGTGACATCTCCTGATTTAACAGAAGATACACAGAAAAACTT
>JAOXNV010018328.1:34599-80503 GCA_028565915.1 Momotus momota
TTGCCAATTTATCTAATCTTCCTTTTGTCTTAAAATCACTAAATCCCAAATCATGCACTGGGTTCTTTGAAATGAATAGGCTAGTCCTTCTCCTCTTAACACCTCAGTACTCTTTAGAATAACTAGGAAAAGCTCTACAAGGTTGTTCACACGAGCACTACCAATATTAGAGAGCATTACAGAATTAATAGCTGCCTTGAGAGACCTGCTCAGGTAGACTAACCAGCCTTTCATACAAGCAGCCCACTGTACTCCAGGCAAGACTACTCTGACAGGAGAAATGGCGAGAAAGCTTTAACTCTTTCACGCATACAGGAGCTGCCTGTTTGGGTGGAGCAGGCAAAAAACAGTCACAGAGCAGAACAGAAGCACACTTGTGATCCACTGTTCACTACAGAGGTTTATTTGAGGGGTGGGGGGTCCTCTGGCTCTTGCCCTAGCAGAAGAGAAATTGTGCCATTTTAGAGTGCATCTCGACACCTATGAAAGTTGGTAGGTATGAAAAATAGACAAGAAAGTAAGACAACAGAAGTTAAAGAAACCTTAAGCTAAAGCAAATGCCATGTATTTTACCACAATACAGAAATACAGCAATAGATTATATCCATTAAATATTATGGATATAAAGCGATTTTTTAAAATCATATAACTTCTTTTGTATAAGGTATTGACACATCTTTCCAGATTTTGTCGCTGTAAATTCTATTTCACGCAAAAGAAAATGGCTTGATATGCCAAATATTTTTTTCATACCTTTGCCCTAATTCATTCTAAGTCAGGTTGGATTACATATATTTGTTCTTCCATATCAAATGACCCATTTTAAGAGTTGATTTTGTTTTCATCAAATCTGCAACCTAGCAATTCTAATACAAAAACCAGCAACATTTTCTTTAGGTCTGTTCTTTAGCAGAGTATAATTTGATAAATCCTTGCTCACCCACAATTGTTAGAAGCTACTGCCACTGTGGAGACTTGTCCCCTCTATTTACAAAACCAAAAGCAGTTGAGTGGCTCTAAGAATTGGCCACCTCTCATATTTTAAAGGAGAAAATTTTATGATTTTTTTGTAATATTTGATGATTGTTGGATTAAAAGATGATAACGTAAAGGAAGAGCAGTAGGATTAGTCAGAAGTCCTAGGAACTTGAAGTTAAGCCCTTGTTTTATTTGTATGAGCCACCATTTTCACTCTGTACTGTTTCAGTGCTATTATTCTTTTAAGGGTAACCAAAACTTAGGAATCTGAGCTAAATCTGTCCCTGAAGATTCCCAATCCCTGTAGCAATTACTCAAATTGTTCTTATTTTGATGAAGAAACATGAAAGAAGCTTACAAAAATTTTAACCAAACCAAACATTTCAATATCCTACTAGGAATAGACTTGAAGTTGTCCTGTATTTGTGTCAGTTTTTCCACACAGGTTTATCTTCAAATACATACTGGGAATTTTTGGCATGTGATGTGCTGCTACATTGATGCAGTGGTAGGTCTGCTTAGGACCTATGAAATCAGATGCTACCCACCTTATCTGCACACCAGCTGCTCTGACACAGAGATCTGAGGATCTAAGTTGAAACTCTAACTGTTGTATGTTAAATATAAAGAGGATTTAGTAGGCTCTTAGTGATGTCTTTCTGCTCCAGGGAGTCATGCACACCCTACTATTCAGGGGACCTGATCCATATCTGACTTTGGGACAAAGATCCTCATGTTTCTCAAAAAAAAAAAAATAGGGACAAAGTGCATTGTTAGATCACAGCAGTACTTTTCTGAAATTCCTATTCTGTGAAGTGAGAAATAGTTCTTACTTGTTTAGCTACCCTGTAAAGCAGAAAGAGTACTCTGCTGTTGATGCTATTTGAAAAATAATCCCTCTTTTCACCACAACAAAATACCCTCACCCATATGTAACCTTTACAACATTCCAGAATTAGTCTGCTTCTGACTACATTGTTTCATTTTATGCCAAATAAGAAAGTTATTCAAATGTATAGAACTGAATATAGGTGCTTACAATATTACTAAGCTACTCAGAACATCCCCGAGGGGAGGAGAATGAATACAACAAAACCCCTTTTCGGGTTTTGTGTGTCGAGTAAGTAAAAGTAGACCAAGGTTCACCTGGAGGTTTTGTTTTCTTGCCTTTTTTTTTTTTTTTTTTTTTTTTTTGACAAAAAGGTTCTCTTCCAAGCGAAAGAACTAACTGGACAAAAAACCCCACAACTTTTCAACATGGACATCTTCAGTGGTATGAAGCAGGTGTCTATGATGCAGAGAACATTCATTAAGCTTCTGGAACCAGCAGATTCCAGGCAGGACTTGGGAGACAGGTTCAAGCCTGGGTTCCAGGCAGCACAGCTACATGGGAGGATGATGTCAAAAAGAAAACCTGTGGCACACGATACCCAGGCAGCCTGAGACAAAAGGCAAAGTGAGCGCTTGAACATGGGTCTCCTACAGCCCAAACTGATACCTAGGCTAGACTAGATCAGGTGAATCCACCCCTTTGGAGAATCTTAGATTACCCTTAACACAGCATAACACATTTTACTAAGGCTTTTCCCCTTCTGACATGTCAACATGTAGTTTCTTGCCTACTCTGGTCACCACATTGCTGTAGAGAAACAGCAAGACTTGAAAAATTCACTTTTTCCATGTCCCAACTTTGAGAAAATTGTTTCTGACTTAAGTCTTTCAGAAATGTGAACCTATAAAATCTACAAAAACCCCACATACCTGAACATCCACAGCAGGATATTTGTGCACCCAAATTACCTGTTGCACATTCCAAGGCAGAGTACAGATGTTGCAAACATCACTACAAAGATGCTGCTCATTTTGTTTGATTTTCCACCCTGCCTCCCCAAGAAGACAGCCATCTTTGCCTTTTAATGAGTACATCTGACTTATTTTATACAATCATTCTTCTATTAACAAGAACTGGCACCAAGTAAGTAAAGGCTGGGCAACTTTGTGAAAAGGAAGACTGTTCACGCTAAGATTAAACAAATACAAGGCTAGAAAAGAGGTAATAAGAGAGACAGAAAGAGTTCTCCCATTGAAGCAAGAAACCTTAAAAGGCAGTTTTGCTTAGATGAGGCACCACTGCTCACTGATGAAAACATTACCTGTAGGACACTATGCACAAAACTATCAGAATTCTTCTCCCATCATCCCCAACTATGTATGGAAAGCAAAACATTAAGCCTCCAGTTAAGGCAACAGATCTATCAACCCACCTCTCTAGTACTATATTCATAAAGCACTGACTTTGTACAGTAGTCAATATACATATATTAACTACAGTCAGTAATAAAGTAAGACATTAATCAGATGTTTGAGCCTCCTGTAACAGTCCTGCTCTCGGTTCCAAGACCCCTGCTCAGAAGTACCTCCGGATTTTTGTATACCTTATCAGACAAGTGTAAAGTTATAACTCTGTTCAACTCAAACTATGAAATACTAGAAAAGTACCACTTCTTTGGATAAGGACAATGAGTTTATGGACCATACTTGACGGCAACTTAGAAGGTCACAACACACCCCAGGGGCTCACAGGCAGTTTAAACACATGTGAGCAGTCAGGGGCTCGAGCAGAACTGGCTGAGCGCAGGTACAGCAGCAAGCACAAGGCATCTGATACACGAGCAAGGTTAACACAAATTGGAAAGAGACTCTCAGGAAATATAAAGTACTATCACCACACTGATTTGTAAATAAAGTTACAGCCAACTTAGGATATGTCCCACTACTTCACTCCTTTAGGAAGCCTCACCCCCACCTCAGGCACTCAGACACAAGCAGCTTTTATTTGTATTTATTTGTATAATCTACAGTCAACTATGGCAAATCAGAAGCAATTTACCCACTCACACAAAAACAAAGTCTGAAAAAAAAAAGTATTGTTTTTATTTACAGCTCTAGTCTTTAAGCTGATGTTTTAAAACTTTATTTTTAAAGTCAGATATAATTGTAGTTTTTGTTTAAAAAGCACTATATGCACTTACTATGACTACAAAACACAAATACTGCCCTAACACTGATAATAACTTAATCAGTAAGAGATAACAGCTATACTCATTTATCTGGTCATACAGAGTCAGAATATGGCTGCACAAGTTTAAAACAAGTTTGAACATCACATGGCATTTTAGATTCAACTGCTTGTGCTGCATGCCCTTGGGCACATAAGGAACCTCAGTGGTACCAACACAGGAGACTGTTACTCTCCATTCCCAAACCACACGACCCTAACTGTTCCTGAGAAGCAGTGAGCTTTTCCCAAGACCAGAAATCAGACCTCTCATGGCATCCTCTAAGGGTTCAGCAACTGGAAAGTTGCTGGTTTGTAGTACCTACCAAAAAGAATGCTCTGCACTGTGCCATTATCATAGCAGGTTTTAGCAAGGAGCATAACTGCCCCATGTTAGGAGCTCTAGCTAAAACAAACTTGGCTTGTATATCAGAAAAACAATCTCCTAAGAAATGGAATGCTACAGAGCTTTTTCTCTTGTTCTGTCCCTTGCTAAAACAGCATTACCTCATCTGTGCCTCCTAGTATTTCCTCAGTAGAGTTACAAACATTTTGGCTAGCCGTACAGGTTAAAAATAAAACACACACCCCCAGTCAGAAAACAAACAAAACCTATTTGTAATATGAAACAGAAGCTAAGCAAGGAACAAAATTTTAAAGACTAAGAGACACTTACTTGAGTTATCAGTACAACAAACCTTCCCAAGTTTAGAAATCAAAAAAACCCCCAAACAAATCAACCAGGAGAAAACTCACTAAAATTATTCAAATGCCTAGAAAGAAGAGCTGCCTACCTCTACAGCTGGTGGCAGACACTCCTTTTCACAGCTTTGCCGGTTGTCTTTATTAAAACTGCTGTACTCCAAAGCTAGATTTGTCTACTAAAAGGATAACCTCTGCAAACCACTGCTTTAAGGCCTCATTCTTCTGTCAGGTGTTGGGAGCAGGTGTCCCTCAGATTGGCATCAGCTTTCATTTACACCTGGGGAAGGTGCCGCCCAGGTCGCCACACTCCCACCTTCCCAGCAGCTGAGATCAATGGAGTCATCGCATACATGAAACTGCCCCATTGCTCTGAATTTGCAAGACCAGAGGCTAAGTAAGACATGAAACAGGCTTTGGATCTAAGCGATGTAATTTCTTTGTTGTTTAGTTTTGAGGGGTAATTTCTTTGTTGTTTAGTTTTGAGGGTTTTTTTAAGCTTATAGCTTTTTAGAGGAAGAGGCTTTACAGCATTACCTTCTATGATTTGCAGCTGCTTTGAAGGCAGAAAGGGAGGGTTTAGATCACAGAATAATCATATTATCAAAAAGAGCCCTTCACAAAGAGACTATTCTAGGCCTCCCATTAGAAACATTGAAGTTCTTTATTTAAAAAAACCCACAATCCTCTCAAATACTCTAAAGTAACTCCCTCATCAATACTGCTTCTTTTCCCGACCCTAATAGTGTGTTTGGAAACACCAAACAAGGAGAGCAATTCATTTCAGGCAGCAGCGTGTGTACAAGCCCTCAGCATAGCTTATATTTGCAAGCTATTGGTTATTCTCCATTTACAGTACTGAGTTTCACAACAGGTAGATGAGTTTATTATGTGCTTCAATAAACCAAGATGCAAGCTAGTTTGACTTTGTTCCTCTAGAAATTATTTAGATCTTTGATTTGAACAACCACTCAGAGGTTATGTAGCCAAAAGTTCTCATCTGAAGACTACTGCTACTGTACTGTAGATGCATAATATTTCTAATTATAACTACTTAGTTAACCTTAAGAGCACAATAAAGTTTATTATAAACAAAAGTATGCCACAACGTGGCATTTTCTCAAAGCCTTTACATCCCCTGCTTTCTAAACTCTCCCTAAATTTTGTGCCTTATTACCATAGATACTAGAAATCTGTGCTGACAGTGTCTGTGCTTGCCAGTAACAAAGATACAAAAGGGTAGGATCATCTTCCTATTTCTGTTACTGTCTTGGTATGCATCCAACATTTACATGAACTTTCTTAGCCACACTTGAAAACTCACACTGAGTTGTGCTCTAGGTCTTCCTGCCTTCCAGGACATGGGCCTGAATTCCTTGAGCTTAAATCCATGTTTTGTGATACTTTTGTCACCCATTAAGATTAGAAACTGTAGCTCTCATATGCCTTAGACTAGATCCGTGCATCTTTACAGTGATTATCACACACCCATAGAACCCCTAATGCTTACACTCATCTCCATGTTCTGCTGTCACTTTTCCCAGATCTGCTCTCAATGTCTTCTCAAGTTGTTTCTGTGGCATACCTCAGGGCTACACAGGTCACTTGCAAACCTCCTCTAAGCTCCTCCGCATCCACACTTACAGAGGAGGAGCTATGGGGTTTAGGGAGGCCTGAATAGTTTGACTTTTCCTCGCCACTAACGTGCATTCTTGCTACATTCCTATCCCAAATCTCCTCATAGCTGGCCAGCTTGTTTGCCTTTTACAGGACCTTATTGACTGACCTGCTCTCACCCATTCAAAGCCAGCGATATCACTCAATTCCTGAACAAGGGAAAGCGAACCAAAGTACAGGGAGGTGCAACTCAGCTCTGGTGCCCTTCCAGGGCTGCTAATCCACCCTGTGATACTACCAACAGCTCCCGTGAACCTTGAAATTAGTTCTAAGGCAAAAAAGGCCATCAAAATTACCCCAGAAAAGAAAAATCTGTAATTGCTTATTAATCATATTTTTTTTTTCTGTAAATATCTTAGGGGATTTTAATTGTCTTGACCTATAAGAAAAATGTGTTGAAGTTTAGATCCAGTTCCAGTATACTGTGCATCGTTTGAAAATAAAGTTGGTCTTTGAAGGGAAATTGATGCCAACATATAACAATAATACAATTCAATAGTGTTTCTCTATAAATTAAAACTATCAACAGCAAAAATAAACAGGCAAGTCAAAAAAGAAGGTATAGAATTTGCCTTACAGATTAGATGTGATCAAGGTAACCTGCAAGTTTGGAGCTATGATAATGTGATATAGAGTATTCTGCTGCAAGGACAATATTGTTTAAAATGAAATGTTTTCCTTTTCTTATCCTCAAAGAACGGCTGTTAATCGTCTTTGAAGTGAACTAATTTTTTCATCAATTTTCAGTATTCATAAATGATAATCCAGTGTTGTTAGTTAACACCATAATTCCAAAGTAAGAGAAAACATTTGTAGGGATCTATGTACAGTGTGTGCCTGCTTACAGAAGTGAAGACACTCTCCCTTTTTCACCCACCCCCAAAAAAAAAAAATCAGAAGCCTCTTCCTCCTTTTCCATTTCCTCACAGAAAACACTCAAAAACCTGAGACATGTATTGATCCTTCTGTCTGCTCTGTAATCTCCTGCATGTGGGCAACAGCAATACTTTGCTTTAAATCAGCCTCATTTAGAAGGCTCAGAGTGATTTACACAGGTAGGGAGAACCAGCAGACAGATTCAGGTAACAGTAACATTCTATTGGCAATGATACCCAAAAGCATTTGATTAATCTTGTTCTCCTTGGCATGCTCTCGTCATGGGAACAATACATGATCCCCTTTTTTTCAGAGACTTCCTGGATGTCTGGCTATTTTACCATCACGATTGACTTCTTATATCTTTAACACACGGTTTTAACAAAACCTACTTGTGTCTAACCTCTTCTTCTCAGACAGCCAGTGGGTCCAATCACATAACTTGAAAATTTCTGCAAAAGAGGTAAAACTCTAAACTCCTTTCCTCCTATCTGAAGTCCTGCCATTCATCTGTCTCCTGGCTTAATATGTAACTGTAATCCATGGTCATAGCACTCAGCAAAAAAAAAGAATAAAATGGAGTGATCAGTTACAACAAAAGAACAAATATCAAGTTATGTCATACTTAAATGAAAATTCAATACGAAGCATAATTTGGTTGCCTTGAAAACTTGTCTTCACAGCTATTGAAACAGACAGGTAAAGCAAAGCCCAAGCAATTCAGTGAAACTCTGGAATTTAGCAGAATAGCTCACAGGCACTTCTCCTGCATCCAGCTAATGGACAGGTATAAGGACAGAGAAATAGAGCCAGAGTAGATGTACCACTAGGGCAGGGACAGCAGGGCAGGCCTGTTCCCATGTTCTCTGAAAATGGATGGAGATAAACAGCACTGGCTGCATGGGGAGAAAGTCTCATTTCATTCCCAGTAGAGTACGACATCCCAGATGGATCAGCCTTTCCCACTGTCCAGGTAAAACTCTTTCTCCCAGTGCCACCTGACTGACTCGGCTCTGCTTACCCACACTCCCAAAATTTTCCTCTGAGGAGTTGAAGGCATGAGGAATTGTTCGTACAAAAGAGAACAGGCAAAGCCTGCTTGGAGTGAACTTCTGTCTGAAACGGAAAGAAAGATTTTGCCTGCTTCTCAAACAAATCAAAGAAATTTAGGGAACAAACTGGTCAGAGTTCTGCCGCCACCGGACACAGGGCAGGAGGGACAGGATCCTGCTGAAAGAGGTGTTCATGGTTTTAACCCTTGCAGTTTGGGGGCCAGTTACAACATGGGGTTGTTGTGGGTAGTGAAGACTAACTTGGAAATTTCAGCCTGCTCCTTCAAAGATAAGATGAATTTCTTTGTATTTTGTTTATGCTAATTTTAATTATCGATACATTTTTTTGCTTGAATATGTCCCAGTGAAGCGCATTCCTGAATCCTGTGGGTTGGTCTCGTGCCTATAAAATAAAAAACCCCATGAAGATGGGATGTCAGCTATAAGTCCTACTATGTACAAATTCTTGCAAAATCACTACGTGGCCTCCTTATATTTAAAGTCACTTGCAGGAAAGCTCTTCAAAGTCCACTGTCTGGGGCACTCCAGACACAATATTATTCAAAGGTGGTTCATAAAATGCTTACAGATCTTTAAAATAAAGTATCAGGTCTGTTTTCAAAATACACAAAAGCCACGAGACTGAGAGTGAAGGCTGAAGAAGCCATCCTAAATTTCCTCCTCCTGTCTGTGCCTAAGCACGATGGCACGTTCAAGTGCAGACATACACCTGCAATACAGAGGCATGATGAAATAAATTAAGGATGAGTTTTCAGTCTTAATCCTAATCTCATAGTTTTTTTTACAATTCATGACAGACTTCTAAACCTGTTTTTTTCTCATAGTCATTTGCAGCAATAAAATTGAAACAAGGTACACAGAAGAAAGAAATTGCGTTGAAAATGGATGGAAGGTTCTACTCCAGCTCACTGATGAGATTACCAGGGATAGATCTCCCCATATTCTAGGCAACCAGATGGTCAAACAGCACTTCTTTAACATATTGATCATAATGAAAGGTGAACTCTTTTAATGAGATTCACAGCAGGATTTCATTCACAAAACAAGGGTCCTTCAGACAGCCCTTTATTTATTATATATCCACAAGAAAAAAATAGTGGAAATGTTCAAAATCAAAGACAAACAATTTTCACAAAAATGCCAAAATTAATTTTCTGCTATAGGTGTATCATGAGATTCAAAGCACTCACACATGCACTTAAAATTAAAACACAACAATCCTCCCAAAACCTCACCACCTTTCTCATCTCCCACACTATAGAGACAGACAGGGATAGCAAGCTGCCCACGGATTAGGCCTACTTCTCAGGCTGTGTTTCCTCTTTTTGTTCAGAGAAGGTACTGGAAATTTTATCCCAGCTGGAGCTGCCGGCAGAGAGCCCATGGCAGCAGTGGGAGCCTGGCTTGTAGCTGTCTCTTCTTGCCGGCTGGGCTGGACTGGACTCGCCCTCTGACCCCGTGTGTCATACTGACTCATTTTCTAGTGGCGGTACAGGGAGGAAAGAGACGGAAGTCTCACTGCACTTTCACTAAGATGCTGCACTACAGTATTTGTGAACAGAAAATAAAAATCAAACTGGAAAGGAGGAAACAAACACTGCTTTTCTCAGCCTTCTGTTGTTCTCCACGTGCACTAGTACAACGGCTCATTTTAGCTCTTGGTTCTCATGTTTCCAAGGGTATTCAGGCTCCTAATTTCTAGTTTTTGAAGAAGAGGGAGAAATATATTAATAAATTAGACTCAAACCCAATTTCAGTTAGAGCAAGAAAAAAACCAAGTGAGTGTAGGACCAAAGTAATCCAGTCCCTTTGAGAAGTCAGGCCAAAATTCTCATCGCCAACACACACCTCACAGCTTCTTCCTCTCTGAGAGCTGGTCGACCCAAACAGAGCTGTCTGCTTTGTGAAATTGTGCTACTGTAATATTCAGGATCAGACAATAAGTCTTTAAAAGTAGTATACAAAAGCAGTAAGATGCATACATCAGCTTATTTGCCTGCCTTCCCTTCTCCCTGGTGAGAAAGGTTTGGTTAGTTTCCTGTCTCACGGCTGAAGTTGTTTCAGGTTCTGCTGGAAATCATAGTGATACTTATGTCTCCCCTTTGGATCTACACATTATGACCATTTCTTCTTCACAGCCTAACATCTCATGTAGCTTTCAGGGAGCATACCAATAACTTTCCTTTCCACAGCTCCCCCCCTCCCCCGTTTGGTTTTTTTTTTAAGGTTAGTATTTAGAGGATGAACTTCTGACCAGTAGTGATTAATGGGTATCAGCTACATATGACAAATTTTCTAAGCTGGAAAGCATCCAAGCTTCATCCATTACTGAAACTGAACTACGCACTTTACAGCATGCTCTGCATATTAAGTATTCTGGCTGGAAAAAAAACAACCAGTAAGGACCAAGAGACTACCTCTGCCTGCATAAGTGTATTCTACATCATGAACACAAAAAAATATTCCTATTTTAAAAGACATAATACTTCTTTGTTAGATTTTTATCTTGAGACACTAGACAGCAGACTCATTTTTTAATGTGCAATAATAAACTCATACAATTACCATACAAATGGATAGTTTTATTTACATTTCCCCCCAAGGTAATGCTTCTCTCTTTCATTATAAAAAACAGCGTTAAGATCTAAACTACAGCTTGTAGCAGCACTGCCTCAAAATACGATGAAGAGACTGTTGGACCTTCAGGATATTCTCACGATTTTTTGTGGTGAATAATATTTAATTCATTAAATATACTTGCTAGTTATTAATTTTTGCCCTTCTTTGTTGGTTTCTCTTCCCACTCAGTTCCCCTTACTTACATCCAGGTTATAATGATTTATTCAGACATGCATGCGTCCACATTAATGATAAGGATAGAACTCTTACACTGATTACACCCGATCAGAATCCTCTATTTCAAATTAACTTTTTAGAGCTGCTCAGACAGTGTGTAAATGTAAATAAGATACTGTTGAATTGAAATAAGTTTGGCTGACATTTGTAAAATATTTAGCATAAAAGCAGATGAATTCTGCATTCTGAAACTTGATGGTTTTGAACAATTTCATGCAGCATTGCAACACCGTAAAGCAGCCATCTGCTATGAAGATTTGTCACACAGTAATTTAGACTTGGAACATCTGTTTAGAGAAGTAACTGGTTTCAGATACTTCTTTATGTAAATATTCTTTAAGAGAAAATTAGGAAATTATTTGACCATGGTGAAATATGTTTCTCAATGCAAGTACACATTTCTTCCAAGCAAAAACAAATAAAACCAAAAAGTGAGTAGGCATTTTGTTCATCTTAAAAATCTGACCATATTTTATATTCAAAATCTCAAGTACACTGAAATTTCAAAAAAAAAGGTCTTGCGGTGTCAAAACACATCTTTTTTTCAGCTGTCTCTGTATGTAGGAACCACCAAGTCATCAGGCTAAGGAAATTTTGATCACATTTATGTGATTATGATTACTACAACAGACACCGTATTTAGCAGTAGGTCAAGATATTCCTTAATTAGGAAAGGGAGCTTCCAGACCTGTTTGCACATTGTCTGAGGTTTGCAGTGTTGTGGCCTCCACTGGCTTTCACCAGTAAAATGCTGCTATAAATCGCAAAAGAGCATCCATCACTGTGCTCATAGGAAAACTTTGTGGGCCTTTTGCTGGCCTTCCAGCCACGTAACTGTGCAGCTTTAGGCTTGCAGAATGGTACATTTAAACACCACAACTACCTGTACATCTTCACCCAGCCCTGGGTATTCTTCCTAGGAATTCACATATTTTTAAGTGAAGCTAAGTGTCTTATCATAATCTATGATCTAAGAAGCCCTAACACAAAAACTGTTTGGATGCAATATAGATTTTTAAGAAGTGTATTCAGTGGCCTATATAAATCATGCTAGTCAGCTTGGTAGAACAGGAAGCATATGAATTCTTGGTTTCAGCATCGTTTCAGCTAACTTTTCAAGGCACTCAAATATCTTTCATTCTAAGAGGGTAATTTGCTTTGACATTAGGTAAAACTCTTTACTGCCATGACAGGTGGCCCATCTTCTGTCATTTATTTAAAAGCTGAGACAAGCCTGGGCTACTGTTTCACTGAAAGATATAGCTGGTGGGTGGCTTACTTAGCATTTCATTATAGGTCTTCCACATGATTTGAACAACAGTAACAGGCCTGATAGGACCATAACTTGCAAACTGCTTTTGTCAGAGAGATACTAAGGAAAGCAATCCTGGAGTTCAGGTTATAGATGGGTATGATTTAGAGCAAATAAATGAATATGAAAAGGAGTTTCTTGGCCATCAAGAACTAATAAGATAAAAAGCTGTAAGCAAGCCAAATACCCTTAAAGCATCCAGGCATTAAGTGCTAGCAAATCCTTTAACCAAAAGTTGGTATTCCTGAGTAAACCACAATTATTTGTTATGTTGCGCTACTTTCCATGCTATGTGCAACTATTTGCATCTCATCAAGCTCTTCGTAGAAGTTACTTACTAGCCAGTATGGGAAAAAAAAGATCTCATTTTAAACATGAACTACATTCAGTGCAACACTACCAAGACCCTATCATAATGTCTTCTATTACTTCTTTGCTTGCCACATGAATTCTTAAAACAACTTGCATTTCACTCCCTTAGTTTTCAGTCTAATATATTCATTGCATAATAACTATATATTTAACATAACTTGGGAAGTATTTGGGGATAATTTTGACTAAAGGATATTTTATCGACACAAGAAATGATCTGCATGTATCTGGCTGAACTCACACAGTGTTTCCTAACTGAGGGGTCTAAGGTGATGATTGCTTATAGATGAATAAATTGTATTCTCTGGCACTTAAACCCTTCTTTGGAGAGAAATACGTAAACATTTCTGAGCAAGTACAAGATATTTTTAGCAGTATTTTGCTGTAGACAGGGTTTGAGTATATTGGCAATATTTATTGGTAGCCAGAAAAATCAGATAAGTTTCCAGATATGCAAGTGATTGTATACAAACATGTCTAAAGCTAATTGCCTTTTTCTGTTTTTTTGTTTGGGTTTCTTTTCAGTTGAATTAATTTGAAATACTATCTCTACCTATAAACTTTGTCCTGACAGATATCTTTGTCATTCTGCCTTCTGGACCATTCTCTTAGTCGGGTCTTACTTATGCCTGTTGTGCAGGGCCAGCACCACCCTGTATTTTCCCAAATGGGCAAACTCGGGCACATCTTCTTCTGGATTTAAATTAGTGGCACAAGGCGGATCTCCATGACTTTGTGTGCAGGGCTGAACAGGAGCACCAGGACTAGCTTCTGCAGCCACCGCAGACCACATCCTTCCTCTTGGCTCCCTAGATGGGTACCTCTTCTCAGGCTCTGCAGATTGGTTGCCCATGGCAAATCTCTGTTGAAATGTTGTCCTCTGACTTGTTACAACATCTAAATTTGGGAAAGACTACTTGGAAAAGATGGCAGGGCCAAATATGACCTCCTGGGACCAGCAGTTTAGCAATTCCACTATTACGTTAATTCTAGGCAACATCATATTTTGGAATGATTTTTCCTTCGGTTATTACCCTATGAAATGCCAGCAGTGTTTAAATATCTGAATTAATGGTCTAAAACAAATTTATGGATTCAAGATGCTTGTCGTTCTGAGAGAGAGGGAGAATGGGGTTTCAGCTGAGCTGACCTCTCTAATCATGTGAGACATGCTTAGCCAGTTAGGGACACAGGATAAATACCATTAGATATACACCATTGCATACATCTTAACATGCACATCTTCTTGGGGGAATAATACTATACTGACAGTCCGATAGAACAAAAGGTGACCTCTTCATGAGAAAACTGTGAATTAAAATACAGGAGTGGCCATGGCTCATTTCCTAATATTAAACAAATTGGAGACAAAAGTATTTCTTTTAAACCAAAGATTTCAGACTGCTTTGCTGAAGAGATGAAGTTTCCTCAGTACCAAAAATCTGTAGTTTTCTTTGTCTTCCATTTTTGTCCCAAGTAGTGATTAATATTCAGAACAATCCTTGTGACAGCCCTTGTAATGAGAAGTCAGAAGAACAAGCAAAGAGGGATCAACAAAGAGGATTCTGGAGAAGATTAACAGTCGAAAAGATCCCATTTCACGGAGTTAAACGTGCTGATGTTACAATAATGGAATAAAAGCAGGATTTATTTCTTTTGATATTTGATCATTTATGGTGTACCTTGCAGATAATGGATTTGTTTGTTATCGTTGCTTATTTTCAAACTACTGCAACCACCAGAAAAGCGGCTATAAAATCTGTATGGCTGTGCTGTCTCCTTCAGTAAACACCTGTATATTTTTTAGTGTATTCTCAGAAGTTGCAGAAAGTGAGTGTTGTTCATTGTCCATTCAAAACTACACATTGCTGCATCAAGAAAGGCAAGTCATTCTAGTGGTGATGAAAACAGCATTTTTTTTCTTTTGGCTTGATTTCAGCACCTTTCCTGGGGCCATTCTGCCACCTGCCTACAGCTGAAGAGAACTGTAGAGAACGCTGTTACAATTTGCAAAAGCTAATTATGTTATACAAAAATATAGGCTGAAGGTATCAACCAGTTATGATGTTTCTCCATCTATATCTTCTCAAGGAACACATTCGTCAAAGTTTTAGTCAATTGATAGGAAAGATACAACTGAAGCAAATTGCTGCAATAATTTGTGGGGTAGAACCTCACATCATATCAAGCAGGTCTTATAACCATCAACTTTGATAGCTGTCAGATTCTTCACCTTAAGAATTTTGCCTGCTGGGTGTTGTTTGTCTGTTCCCTTCTAAATGCCTTTACAGATTATTTCACCATGTGAAGAATCATCTTGCTCTTCTACTGCCTCTCAAAAAACCATCCTTGCTTCACGCACTGTGGGAGGCGTAACTGACCCAAGAATCAAGAAGGAGAAAAATCTCTGTTGGTAAACAGATGCATTTCCTAACATCTTAAAGTGGAAAGAATACCCCATTATTTTTTTCTTACATAAATTTTCAAGACTGTTTAGGAAAATTTTTTCTTTTCTTTCTTGAATTTTTACTTCCAAAGTTGTCTCAGGTGTTAAATGGTATTTGGGAATATGGATTTTTTGTCACAGAGATTATAGTTATTGAAACAACACCGGAAAACAGGCAATTTGGAAACAGACTTCTCTGGAGATATCTCTCAAATGAGAATGAGCACATGTGGACAAAAAATAGTAGTGTCCAGAAGTAATTTACGTCAAACTTTAATAATTACATTTAGAGAAAAATAATCCACCTATAGCATATATCTCAGCCGAATTTCTAACATCTTTTACAACAACTTAACTCAAAGTCAAATTGTCTTGAATTGCTTGACAACGAAAGAACTGAGCTGGATGCTGATTCAGTGCCCTAGTTCACTGTTAGCAATCAACCTGTGGTGAGGTGCAATTCTAAGTCTGCATAATTCCTGAGGAAAAAGTGCCACCACAACATTGCTATTTGTACAGAATTGCAAAACAGTACAATAGGACAATGTAGAACTTCTTAATATTAATGTGACCCGTTTTCTCCAGGCTTTACTTTTTCTCCAGACAAATGAGATGGGTCTGATCATGTAACGTTCTCTCCAGCTGAGTTCTGAGGAGTTTTATGTGCGGTTGTCATGGAAAGGTCAAACCTTTTGAATTTCTCTTCTAGGATTTAAATTCATTTTAATGTAACTAATTGAGCCAGATAAATTTATCAATCTTACTCTTATTTACATTGCAAATAATCCTGGATTATTTAGGACTTTGAGTGATGCCGCAAAATACCCCATAAAAGCAAGTTGTAATATACAAGTAAGTGCAATACACAGTAAGAATATAAAGATTATTTTTAACTCATCAGTGTGTCCTGAGGGGGAAAGAGAAAAAGCTGACTGGGTGGGAATGATCACACACTCCCAAAAATCTCTACCAGTTTTGGTACAGCATGGCCAGCACTGTTTTTTACCCAAGAAATCTTTTGCAAAAATTTGATCTAAATGTCACCTAAGTTACCTATTGCTCTGCTTTTCCCACAGGAATCAATAGTCCTGATGCAGATGCATTTTTAATGCCACTATTATAATATTTGTAATATAACCAGAGCCATTTTTTGTTTTCTAGAACACCTGAAATTCTCATTAGCAGTATTAGTTCATAATAATCAAAAACCAAAGAGCATCTTGTGGCCATTTCTACTTGATATTCAGGTACTTTTATTAAACTGCCTCTGCCAAGTGATTGCAAATACGCAGTCAAGTAGAGCAAGTAAAGGAGCTACACCTAACTGAAAATCTTCTCCTCACATTTTTGGACCAGGGCACACAAAACAAATAGGCTGATATTAAATTATGTATGTATGGTGCATTTGTAGTTTGTACAATGAACTGGCTATTTTAGGAAAGTGGTCAAGAGCACTTTTAAACATAGACTCTCTTTAGAACCTGAAATAACTATTTTCTAATAAACTGAGGAGAGTTGCCCACCTTGCTAGGAGCCCTAGTTTTACAGTTAAAGCCACCGCTATTCTTCCCCTACAGGTATACTTTCCTCACAGGGAATGTTTCAGTACAGTAAGTGACACAGACTTTCATGTCTTTGCCTTTCTGAGGAGGTCAGACCAGAAACCAATGTAAAGGGAAGAGAATCCTTTTGTGTCATAGTCACCTGAGTAACTACGAGTTGATGTCACTATTTAATTCTGTCTTTTGCTTTGTCACCTTTTCCCAATCATTTGTACCACAAATGGAGGCAGTCAGATGGCGATGTATCACATTTTGAACTCAGTGTATTCTACTCTTCTAAAGGCAGAACTGCAGCAGTCTTCTACAGCCACCAGGACAGTCACACAGAGGAGTTCATAGACAGCTGCTAATAGTAGTACTCAAGTTTTCCTTGCATTTCCTCATCAGCCTACTTAGATAGTGTCTGATCAATAGTTGTTGAAAAGGTTTGAGTGATGGTTGTTCCCTGTTTCATTTGGTAATCTGGCTGCTTTCTAAGAGTGCACTTCACGGACCTTGAACATTGGCCCATTCATGGTTCTTTCTGTGTTTCTCACTGCTCATTGCCACTAGCAGCATAATCTGATTCTTCATGATGTCTTGTTGCGGTTACTTCATGCTGTCTGAGTAGAAGAGACAGCTGAATCTTAGAAGCACCTGATCCATCTGCTAGATAGTTCACACGGCTGCAGAAGACCAGTGACAAATATGGATCAGCACCCAGAATTCTAAAAAATAAGTGACTAGAAAGAGGGTTTATAAAACAAACGCTTCTTTCTAGATTTCTGCACTGGTGTGTTGGATGACTTAGTTCTCAGAACTTGCACTCGATACACTTTGTGCAATATCTTCACTTTTCATTCCCTCCTGACACCACATCATTTCTCCACCTTGTGTTCACAGAAGTCTTGACTTTTGAGGCTTGACGGGCATTTGTTCTCCTTCCCTTTCTCCTAAGTAGGGGTAAACTGCACCAAGCCTTTGGTGCACAAGGTACTGATCTAGTGGCACCCACCTGATCACCTGAGATCCAGATAGCGTATGTAGATCTGCAAGCTAGTGCATTGTGGGCACATCATGAACACAGTTTCCATGGAAGTCAGTAGGAGTTTATCTTGAAAGGAACAGAGTAAGGATTGAATGATGCAGAATCAAGCAGATAACTCATGTCAGTGCTGCAGTGTATCAACTTCAGAACTTATTTCAAACATGTTTGCAATTGAAATTGGAACTTTTTGTAAATGCAAATATCTCAATTTGCATATTGAACATCTAATCCCTGAAAGGATTGATCCCAGGAGGCTGAAGTGACCTTGCTGGGAAAGTATATGCTCATTCTATATAATAGATAAGTTGTGCTGTGATACAGCCTTGTCTCTCCTGTGGTGATTGATACACAGCCTGCTTCAGGAAGCCTCTCTGGATAAAATTAAATCTTTATAAATGCTTATTTTGTATAGTTTGGATTATTCTATTAGTATCAATCCAGAGCAGTAATGCTTGTGATACTTTTGAGAGAGGAGAAAACATGGAGAAAGAAGGTGATACCAAATTTTACCTCCTATGTAGATCCATCTAATCCCTGTCAAAACTGTCTTCACCAACAGAACACAGCCTTGTGCCTTTAAAGATTGCCAAGCCTGGTTTGACAGCTGTTCATTACTCGGAAAAGGCAGCCTGAACGCAAGTAATTTAAGCTTTCACAGAAGCTGCATGAACGAGTGCTGAGTTGATTGAGAATGTGAACTCATTTCAGAGTTGCCGTTATGATCATCTGGCAGTTTGAAGAGAAAAGTATTCTTAAATATGAGTAAAAATGTTTGTCTTAGAATAAAGCCGTAAGAGCTGTACGCAACCCAACAAGAACAGAGGAATACAGCAGTCTGCATCAGGACTTTTTGAGTTAGGAAAGTGGAAAACACAAAACTTAAGAATGAAGCCTATTATGACATGTTTAATTACTTCACAGCTCAACAGACTCCTGCCTGTGCAAGATTATCAAGTTACACAAGGAACTGCCATTTACAAACTGCTCACTGAGCAAATGGCATGAGTAATTTCTCTGGTCTAATATGTTGGTCACTTTGTGTTGCACTTTGCATCTATGGTGAAGGAACGCTTGAAATTAGAGGCAGCTGACTCAAGCACGTTTATCTTTCAAAGCTTCAGAAGCAATATACATTCCTTAATTATTCACCTTATCTGCTTTATAATTGTGTTCTGCTTCTGTGAGTAACAATTTATTCTTAGGGTCTGTTTAGACTTCCTGAGGTACATGTTTATCATACAATGAAACCTGTGTTTTGCATAAGACAATTGGTTTGTTTGCTTTACCATGTTTTAATTATCTCATCTTTAAAGTTCAAGAATTAAGAGGAAGCATAAAATCAATCCCAGAAGTTTTGCATGATACTTGAGCGCTAGTTCTAGGTTCAAGTTTCTCCTCCATAAAAATATTTGATCCTGTAAAATTGTACTAAGTTCCTATAACATCCTTTATAATCTTTTTCTAGCCTTTTGACGTCAAACTAAGAATACACATAGCCCAAGGGGAAAAAACCCCAACATTCTGTTTGTTGCTGTGATTCTTTTCTCTAAACTTTGAGCCACAAGTTTTGAAAACTGGCAAAATAAACAGCTACAAGCTTGCAAATATTTATTACCCTTCACATCTCCGCATTGAAATCCATGTAGTGACAATTCGGGACTGCCTTGCCAGTTGCCCGTGGATAAGCCATCGATAATGTCCAAAACACGTTATAAGAATTCCTCCCTCTCTCTCCCAGCCCCTTGGAGATCAAAATAAACATATCAGACAATAGGAACAGAGTACTTAGAAAACTGAGTACCACGTTACCTCCCTCACTGGCTTCTTTTTCAAGGTGTGTGAATTTTTCATCAGTTCTCAGCGAGAAATCAAAACTCTATAAAGGAGAAATTCTCCATGTATGACCGATAAAGAATAAAAAGTGAAACAGAAGGAAAACCAATTAAAATATCTAAAGAGAAAATAATATATAATGGAACCATTATTTTAAAAGTGCTGCTCTTCCTCTAACCCATCTCATAGTGCAAAGATTAGTATGGCATTAGTAGGTTTTCTGTAGTCAAGTATAGTTCAGAATTATGTGTACTAATGCTATAACAAGTATATACTGCTAATAGCTTTCCAGTTCACCACTTAAGTATTTCTAGTTAGAAGCTGTGGAACACCATAAAAACCTATAACTTACTGCTGTGTTGAAAGCTTACACCATACATTCAGCTGTAGGTATGTGTGTGTGGCCAAGAGGGCAGGATATGGCAAAAGAGAGTAAAGTGAGGAAAATGCTTTGACAGTTCTTTAGACACATAAACATCTTATGCATACATTTTTTGGAAATAAGATCTACTGCATAGTACTCATGAAGATATTCATCCACTACTTAACAAGCCAAAGCAGCCCTAAGACACTTGGGTTTTTGTGTTCTCTGCCTTTGTAAGAATGGAAAAATATCTATATTCCTTCTATAATCTCTAAAATAAAATTATTTATTAAACTCACTAAAATTAATACTGTTCTCCCCAGTACTATATTCCATATATTTCCCTATGTATCTTTGGCAGCTTTTTCCATAGTAACACACTCTCCCTCAAATCCAGTTATTAAATGAGTATAGTAATATTGTTACCCATCCAGGAAACTACATCATCCTGTTTTATCATGGGAGAATTCGATTTGGCAAAGAACCACTTGGATATAAAAAGATGAAATATGTCTTTCAGGCTAACTGCAGTCATTAATGTAGTAGCAAGTTTAACAGCTGGTTGTAACTTCAAAAATAAATTCTAGGCCTGCCTTGAATTACTTTGTTGGTAAAAATAATCAAGTTCACTGGTTTCAGGAGCAAATTACTCTCTCTGGAGTATACTTCATTTTTATTTTTAAGCTTCAACTTTAGTACGGAGAGTAAACACTACATTCCTGAGGTTCTTTCTTGTTTCATTTGTTTGTTTTGTTATTTTTTTCATACAAAAAACATGTATTTTTGCAGGCCAGTTAAAGTTTTCCTGTGCTTTCAAAAAAGATTTTTTTTCCTACTCTACCAATGTCTCCTTGTTACTTTCTTTCCATTCCTTTCTGACCAGTTCAGAGATGTCCTACTTTGAAAACTCCCCTGTAAGGATCAAATTAAATATTTATATTAAGCAACCCAACAGCCTATTCAAGATTTTCTTTTTTAATCATGATGCACCATGTCTCACAACCAATTTGAAATGCTTGTGAAAAAAGAGAAGCAACTCCTTCTCCAGAATCCCACACCTTCTAGCACCCACTCCAAAACATTTTAACACATATGAAAGCAATATAAAGAGATAAACATGTTAAAAGATAAGCCAATTATATTATCTCACATAATTATGTTAATCAAATGCATATATTTGTCTGGAAAAGCAGGAGCTGAATCAAACACATTTGGCATCCTTATATGAAAGCTAAGCTTGGCTTATGTGAGAACTTCTAATAACTGTTAATTAAAGAAATTAAAGAACATTATTGATATATGAAAACATTATGTATATATACATATATAAGTATATACCTGGCTTGAATTTGGTCTGAAACACTAATTTAAAATTGGGCTTGTACTAAATCAACAAAATGGACAGATTTTCAAAAGCATATTATACAGCTTGTAAATAACTAGGTTTAACATCTATTTTACAGTAAATTTTCATCTGTTTTAAGAATGATAGCTAGATAACTGTCATTATCTCTATACTTTTAGCTATTTGTATCCTGTAAATAGGCGGACAGATTGCTCTGTGACATGTGATGGATGAAAGCTTAAGATGAAAAACTGAGCCAGCAGTCATTCAGGGTTTTAAAAAAACCCAACCAAACCAAAACCAAAAACAACCGAAAAAAAACCAGAAAGAAAAAAGAATATTGTCAGAAGTAACCTGTAATATCACTTTCATGCAGGTATGCGGTATCTTGTTGTCATTTAATAGATTTGCTATGCAGGCTTACCCACAAAGGGCTCCTCTGGGATTCAGATCACTGGTGTTAAGCTTTTCCTTTTGATCTGCAGTGTCCCTATAAGCAAACCTAATGCCTGGTTGTAAATAGGGATGTAGAAGAATGTGTAAAATGTCTTCGCACATGTTGACTTGAGTCTCAAGTGGAAGGTTTGCTAGGAACACACTGCAAAAGCGCTATGGAAACACAAGCCGCCTAGCATTTAAAATCCAAAGAGTACTTTCACTCCTAAGTGAGCTGAGCATTGGTGACAGTTCCAAGATTAGGAACCAAAGATGCCACGCACACAGTCAGTGTGAAGATATGCTAACGACTATTACAAGGACTAGCCACAGAGCCAGAAGCATGCAGAGGTGTGGTCTGCAGTCACCCAACCTGCCAGCAAAAGGAAGGGCAGATTTGGAAGCCACTTTCACTACATACTATGTAGGGCCAACAAACATTGTAGAAATACTTGCAGGCCCAGCCGTGCTCTTCATGGGTGAATTTGCCTTGTACTGTTACACATGAACTTCCCACCTCTGTTCTCCAGCCACTAGGGAGCCTCTGTTTTATTAAACTAACAACCAATTTTTGGAAGATGTGCTTGAGGCAAAGGCAATACAATGTGTCACAGTTTGGCACAAGTGATAGTAGAAGAGTCAATATCAACATCCTCATATTTTCTTTCCTGAGTACTTCTAACATAGATTGAACAAAGATACTTCTTGGTTTTTTAAACACAATTGAGTTCAGACTTCATCTAGAGCATATAAAATTACTCCCACTGATTTCTCCAGGTTTTTCATCAGGCCAGTCATACTGCACTTAGCAGTTAAAAACAACATACATCCCACCTCCCTAAATGCCCAAAGGAACTGAAAGGGTCAAACACGCTGAGAGTAAATTTGTACAAGCAGACCTACGAGGATTACTGGTGTCCTGTTAGCAACCAGCATTTCAAATAACTGGAGGGAGCTTGTCACAAAATGCAGGTAAGAGAAAGGAGGGATCAATGAAGATGATGCTGTTGTGGGGCAAAAGGTGTTTATAAACCACTTTATATTACTTTTGAAGATACCTGGTGAGGAAATGTATAGTACAGTGACATCACACTCTTCCTTTTCTGGTGTTTTCCACTATCTTCTGTTATCTTTGCAGACTAACTCTCAGCTCTTCCTTTTTTTCACCACCAGTAATTCCCTTACATCCTTATTTACCTCTGAAAAGCGAAAACATCAACGTGAGTGTAATGGAACATTACAGAATTAGAAAAGAGGTTTCATATTTACTGAAAGTAAACCAACAAGTTTCAGAGCAAGATTTTCTAGATGGCTAAAAAATGCAATTAGGTATTTATATAACTTTACATAGCTGATTTTTAAAATACTTCTGAAACTTTCAGTCTATACATTACACAGGCTGATCAAAATGCTGACCTCTGTTTCCTTCCTTCCTTGACCCTCCAGTTTTTCAACTGGCATGACCAAGAACTGCAAAGAATTGCTGCAAAAAAGGATACAGAATATACTGTCCTCTCAAGAAGACCTACAGAGATTTTATTCAGGATCTGCTGATCAATGTTGAGTTTGTGACAGACTGTTGTGGTTTAAGGTCAAAGCAGCCCCAAAAAAACCAGGACACAGACAACAGTAGCAACTGCAGGGAGTCAAACCTTCTCCTTGACTGCTTGCTCAGTCACCTTTGTTACTGGTGAAACTGAAGGTGTCTTTGAACTGAAAACTAGAACAACAGATCGTATCGGCTCTTTATTCATTCTCTAGGCAAGGTTCCATAATATACACGGAAAGATCAATGGACTCAATTTTCCAAACAGCGTCATGGTAAACATTGAATAAAACCAGTGTTATTCAACTTCTTGGACAAACACCATTTGTTATATACTTGGATGTATTTTCTGCTTCTTTTTTTTGTTTTTCAATCACACTGGAAATATGATTCGCAATTTTTTTTTTTCTAACTGTAGGAAATTAAAAAGATAAACTCCATCCTTTTTCATACACCTTTGATATGGCACAAACCTAATTTGTGATCTGTGTTGCACTTACTATCTGAAATAAATGATGAGAAGGATTTATAGATTTAAAGGTATATGGGATTTTATCTTTGACCTAAATTCAGTTCGTATTAAAAATGACCAGGTTATTAAAGGAATTAGGACTTTCTTCTTTCATTTGTAAAAATTCTGCAGCCTGAGTTCCTCTTTTCTAAAACATGTCACTGATTTCTGAAAAGAAATATTATTTAATTTTGATATATATTTCAGTTCTTTGTCAACAGGCTCTCTCCTGCCAACACTTTTTCTTTGCAGAACACTGGTCTCTAACTCAGAGTTGTAAAGAATGTTGTGGTGGATTTCTTTATTAGTAATTAATGAAAGACTAAGAGGAAGGATTTCTATCTTAGATTGCCACACAGGAACAACCACCCAGGCAGACATAAATACATCTCCCATGGGATAATTACACAGCAGCTTTGGTTCCCAGTTTTATGCATTACCTCACCATATATCATCCTGATTCAGGCATTTGTGGGTGCAAAGCAATTATTTTAAATTGTGGCTTCAAAATTCTATACTGTTTTAGAAGAAAGAGATGCTCCAGCTGTGTGAGCAGAGTTTATGGAATGTACTGTGTTTTGACTGATCAGGAAGATCAAATGCATCCAATGTTGACAGGTACTGGTTGCACAGGCTGCTTGAAAAGGAAGTGTCTTTTCAAACATCTTTTCTGCATATCTGTAATCTCTTTTCTGGCTAAATTCACTTCCTCTCCCACGCTATCATTACTGTCAAGTTTTTTAAAACCTGAAGTGTATCACATTCATTCAGTCATAAGCTTCACCAGGACTCCTGCCGCAAAGGACCTGGCTCAGGAACCCACAATGTCATAATAGTTTTGCTAGTATCACCTTGATTCAGTTCCTACTTGTCACTGAGAATATCTGATAAGAAATATTCTCTTCAACATGACTACATAATGGGATAGGAAATGCTTTACTAATCTAACAAATGTTTGAGTCTAAAAGAGTATATCCTTTTCTCTGCTGAGGAAGCCGCTTTGCTACCTAAAGAACAGACAGACACAATGAATAACACATTAAGAATGATTACGCCAACTGACAACCAAATTACTGCATTTCTTCCATTGGCTCAGGAAACACAGCTCAAATACAATTCAAAGTAGTAAAGGTCCCGCTGGCAGCAAGGATTCTGAGACTACCTTCTCTGAAACACACCAAGATTAGGTAAAAACCAACACACCCAAACCCCTTAAAACCCTAAACAACAAAACACTTCTTCATAGCTCCTTCCCTTCTCTGCTGTCTTTACCTCACAAACAGTAAAACAAGCTGGCTTAAATGACTCTTTTCTGTCTTCATATTTACACAGCCTCCCCCTGCCCTTCATATGGGGACAAGGCAACCCATTCAAGGGGAACAAGAAGACCTCTCATTTCAATTACCAGAGACTGGTAGAAAACAGGAGTGGAACATCTTTTGTCCGAAGCTAACAACACAGTACCAAGGTTTCTGGCACAAATGGATAGATGTGAGTAAGATTAGTAACTAAGGCGCAGCAGGGCTTCTTAGCCAAAAAATGAGTTTTGCAAGCTGCTGTGCATCTCCAGCCTTAACATACTGCTTGTTGAAGCAGCGGTGATTTCTAGAAATTAGGTCTCTGTAGCCCCTTGAATATAGTATCTGCACTTCTGTTTTACTCCAAGCAACACTGTGATGGGAACCCAGTAGGCAAGTTATAGACAATAGGACTTCGGGTGGTGGTTAATGGTAGGCGTGTACTTGCCTGATAGGCTAATGTCAGTGTTTAAAAAAAAATCTAGACTTTCTCTAATTATTCCTAACAAAACAGCTTTCCTAAAACTCATGGGAAATTTTAAGGATACATTCCTAGAACTTCAAGAAAAATACATGTTCTAATTTGGTTTTGCTTCAGGCTTAGGCTGGGCTTGGTGTGGTCCATTGATAGATGCTTCCAACAAGGGTTTCTGGTTTGCATTTTGCTTACTTGTTACTTCTTGTAATAACCACTCTTTTGATTGCTATGGAACACTGCCTAGCACCACACACTTCTCAGATCTAAAAATAAGTCAACTTAGGGTAGCAACATTGCAGCACTTAGCTCATTCTTCAAAAGGCAGTCTGCAAAGCACTCCCTGGTAGTCTACGGCTGACTAAGTAGCTCCAGTTCTTTCCTTTTACCCTCTTGCATAATAAAAGGAGCTGAAATGCAAACATCTGGCCAATTTCTAAACAAGTAGCTCATGTATTCAAAACTAAAACTAGAACTCTGATTTCTGTGACAAGGAGCACAAAGTGAAAAGCAGTGCTTTTGCCATCTCTCTGTACCGCACTCAAAAGGAATGCTCAAAGCTCCTCTATAATAAGAGCTATCTTATAGAGGAGCTTTGAGCATTCCTGGAGGAAAGTCCTACCAACTGTTTGGTGCCCTTCAACAATTAGCTTCAACGCAAAGTTGAAAATTACCTTGGCACAGAATGGAAGCATAGGTGAGAAGACAGCTAATTCCCCAAGTCATTTCATGGGTCTACTATGACAACTCACCTCCTTTGTCACTTGAATACAAATCATGAAGGAATCTCAAGACTACTTTCTGGCTTAGCTAGAGTTGCCTCAACTCAACTGGATTTGCTTTGTCCCTGCTCCACATCTTCATTCTTCATTGGATTTTTGCAAAGAATTCAGCTCACGGGGTGGAACAGTACCCAACCATGCATGAGCCATGGGGCAAGGTACCATTAACACCAACCAAGTCTGATGACAAGTGCCCCAGTACTGCTTACAGCTCTGTCAACTGAACAGGGATCACTACTGAGAGGTTTTCTAGCCTCTGCAGTACAGAGAGAGAAGCGAAAAAAAAATCTGTCATGAAAATCCCTGTGGAATGTAGTACGAATGGGAATTAACAAGGTTTTCTTCACTGCAAGAAATATTTCTCCTTCTTAGAAAGTGTGAAGGTTAGACACAGTGAGCTGCCTATTTTGAGGCTGCTTGCATGACTGCTGTTTAGAATATGTTTTGTAGTTTGTAAATGTCCTATAAATGCATGATAACCACATTATCTATACAACAAGGTAAAAGCACAAGACTGAAGGTAGAAATTTCTTACTCATTGCCACAGCTACAATACAGCCATCAAGCAGTGGGAGTTCAGTATATAACATAACTTCTGGGCTTGAAGATCCTCTCTATTAATTTTCTGATTTAGGAGGACAATGGCAAGTGTCTCATTTCCTCCCCTACAGTCTAGATTTCTAGCCATAAGAATAGTGGATCAATTGTATTACTCAACCCCTCTCCTGCATTTTAATTCACTGTACTGTACTGTGTGCTTCTTCATGGCTAATAGTTACACAATTCCATTACTTTATATACAATTAGCTGGAAATACAGATCAATCATTACCACCAACACAATTCAGAAAGCAGTTAAATGATGTGTTGTTATGACAAGCTCCATAAATGTTGCCAATGTTTTTCAAAGCAAGTACTTTTGCCTAAAGTCTCTGAAGGGACAGTTACAACCAGGCCACCTGATGCTTCAAAATCTATTTGGGATTTTGGTCCCTTTATCTGCCATCAACCTCTGTTCTTTATTTGAGTGAGTTCAGGTTACTCTACCACAACATTTTCTCTGCTTATACTTTCTGCTTTGCTTAGGTTAAGCACAGTACGGATTTTTCATCATTTCCCTGTGAGAAGTTTATAACAGCTGTAAAAAACATCTGAAGGTCATCCTAATTTACAGGAAAGAGGAAAACAAATACCTACTCTTTTGGCAATTCACCTGTAAAGTCAAATATTTCTGCCTGTATGAAAGCTTTGCTGCACTAGGAGTAAAATTCTGAGGTTTACGTTCAACTCAAACTTTATAAATCATCCTACAAAATGCATGTCATCCCTTTCCATATCCTACAGGTTAGAAGTAATATTTACATGTGCACAAGAAACAAGCTTGGATCAAAAGTTCATCTCCTTAACCACTGCTCTGCTTCATAAGCAGTTCTGCCCAAGAAAGTATTTGGTGCAACAGCCATTTCCAACAGCACTTGCCCTTAGGCACATTCGCTGGCATTTCAACGCAGAAGCCTTTAGAGAGCAAGAATGAGGCCTGTTAAAAACTTACTGACAATATAATAGAACTTGTAAATGGTCTTACAGAGAGTAGAACAGCAGGCTTTTCTAAAATGACTCCAGAAGGGACATTATATTGAGTGACAGATAACATTTATGTTTACCGGAATGTAGTTTTCACAACAGTCTCTACAACTTCTTCTGGGATTTCCAGCTTCGATAGCTGTCTACATTTTGGACTTTCAAACTCCACAGAGTAAAACTTGCTTTAAGTTTATTTTGTCTGAACTGAAGGTCTGACAACACTGCTATAATCTCCTAAAACTGACAGATTTTTGCATTTCATCATTTTTTGCAGCCTATGCTACCAACCTGGATTCTTGATTAATGAAGATGACTTGGACAAAATGACAGAAGAGGAACTTTACATTGTGTCATGTCCTTTTTAGTCTGACACTGTGTCTGTAAGACTTCACACTCGCAAGCGCATATCAAAATGATCCTTGAAAGACTGAGCTAGTATTTGAAACCTGTCATCTCCTGTAAGTGGTGTCACACTTGGTCTCATGCCAGATCCAGGACCACGTACCTCCATACTAACCTGTGAGTCTACAGCTGCTGAGGTATGAAAAGCAAGTCCCATGAAAAACATGCAGGATTGAACATTTCAACAGTACTTCACAGCATGTTCATTATTTGTTTTAAGAGCTTAGCAGCTATGGAAATTGTCATCTACTAACTCTTTAAGCAGACAAACTGTTTCAGGCCAGGTCCAACGAATGCCAGTTATTGCAGATCAAGAAGCACTATGGTAGGGCAAGGATCAGATGATTAGATTCTGCTTGGTTTAACAGAGAGGAAGACTGGAATCCAAATGACTCTCACTAAGAGGCTCAAACTACAGTATACAGGTTCCTCGGTTCTGCATGGTCCTTTGTGAATGTATCACAAAACTGTAGAGGTGAATGAGATGTTCCCACCTTGAGATGCCAGGAAGCCTATGGCAGGTTCTTGGCTGTATTGCACTGGAAGAGCCAAACCCTGAAGGAGCGATATCAAGCAGCTTTCTTCTCACATCACCTCATCTGTTTCTACAAATGTAATAACTTTATGAAAAGCTAGAGCATTTTTTGAGGAAATATTTTCTATTGGCTTTGAGCTCAAATTGGTTTGCATTAGAAATGACTTCAAGGCCCTTGCTGAACCTAAGGGGTTCCCTTCCTTCAAAAACGAGTTACATAAGATACTGTCTGTTCCCGTGTTGATTTTCCTTCTCCTCCTCTTGCTTCTGCAAAACATATGTTCCTCAGTTTATCTAAAGAAGAAAAATCACATTTTCTTTTAGTTGTACAAGTCAGCAAAGCAGTGCTCTCCATCTTCCCCTGACCACCATGAAAGAAGAAAGATTTCTGGCACCCCATTAGGAACACCCAGGATCACGGTGTTCCTGATGGTTCTTATAGCAATACACATAGCAGGGTTTCATTCGTTACTTTGCTGGCGTACGCTCGTTCTGTGTTGGCCGGCTCAGCAGTATTCAGCAATTGTTCCTTGCTTATGTGGAAATATTTCTTGGATTAGAATCCAGTCTCCCTGTGCAGCTTATTTGTTTAACGATGCGGTAATAGAAGTGTTATTTTGCCCTTCATCATTGTTAACAGAAACATAACCATGACCAAACTATCTTGGATATATATACGATATTCAATATCACGTATAATAAAAAGTATTGTATTAAAAATTTCTATTGAGTGTCAATGGTTTTAGTTACAACCTATAAAATTACATGTAATGAAGCCCATGATGTTTCATTTACTAGCGTTTCTGTCTATAACGAATACTGAACAGGGAACTGCAAAAGGAGCACTGCACTGATTCTTGTAATAAAAGGGTTCATTGCAATCCTTCTACATAATCCTACATAACTTGTAGTTTCCAAGTTTGTAATCGTTTGATACTTACTTGGCTACAAAAAAAGAAAGCCTTTTCTCCAGATAATGAAGGAAAGAAAGGATTTCCTGCACCATTTAAAGTCTGAGAATATTTTATTATTTCACTGCTTACAGCTAGGCTTGTAAGGGATCAACAAGATTTTTGCAAGACTAGCTTAGTGTGAAGGCTTGTTTCTAATTTGCAGCACAATCAGTGACCATACAGAAGGTATTATATTTGAAAAGCAACTGCACACAGTAATTAAAAAGCAGACTAGAGATCATTCCATACAATAGGAAGAGGGAGTGGCAAGTTGTTTCAGTATGGAAACAACTTCTGTATGTATACCCTTAATTTTAGCCAGAGAGCTTGAACTCATCTAGGAGCAAAGATCTCTGTTTACTGAAACCTTCAATTTCTTCTCACACTTTTTCACTCGTTCTGGAAGTCAGCAAACACACAGATTGCCATTAGTGGCTTCATCTGATTTTCTCCATAAAACTATGACTATTTATCCAAGTAGAGCACTAAGACACAGTAGAGTAAATTAGATTTTTAAACGTCTGCAGATTACTTCTCTATTGAAATTTATAGGAATGAAAACTCCCTCCTACTAGGATCTAAGGCAAGTGTTATAGTATATACAAATGGAGAAGAAAACCAAGGAAAGAAGGACATTTAGATCCCACACAAAAGAACAAGAGAGACAGTGGCAGACTAGGAGTGCATGATGAGTCATATTTATGATAGGTTAGTATCTCCATAGCTGAATAAAAAACAAGATTGAAACCAGGACAAAGATAAGACCCCTGATGCGCGCTGCTTCAAAGGAATTCAGACCTACTGTGGGCCTTGTTTAAATGAAAGCAGCTTATATTTCCTAATCAGACCCCAGGGTCAGGGGTATGTTCTACCTGAGTCAGTGGCCTTGGGAAAGATGTAAACAGGCTGTCAGCAGACTAGGGGTTATATCCAGACTAAGGGAACCAGTCCCTTCTGGCCCAGGGAAGAGAATAGTGCTTGAGCTGAGCTAAGAGTAAATTTGGTAAGCAAATTCACACATAGGATCCTGTTGTGAACATGATTTTCTTTTGGTAGAGAAATTAATCTTTGCTCAGAATGTGATGCCTTTGAATTGTGATTGAAAAGTGGGCTTTCCAAAGACAAAAGTATTGGACTTAGGGAATTATGAAGAGAGAAGTCAGAGATCCAGTGTGAGACTAGGACCACGGTCTGTGTGAAGAAAATGGAAAGGAGCATAAGTGACCACCTGAAAAGCAGTTTTATATATGGAAGACAGAAACCAGGTCCTTTATACTGGTGGAAGAGAGCACATCCATCCAAGACAGTGAGTACCTACCAGAGTACTTTGCAGCTCTAGGTCTGAGTTCTGCATTTTACATCTCCTAGGTATTGTACCTATGAATCTCATTTTTGGACAAGCACTTAAAGGGCTAAAAAAAATAAATAATAAAGGTGGATATCAGCACCACAATTTTCAATTTTACATTAAAAGAAGGTCTCCATGCACATGTTCAGTGGGGGAATCCGATCCTACATGAAAGCGTTGGGCGTACTCCAAGTATATCCACTAGACTGGGAAAGATAAGAAATATCAGTCCCAGATGGCAGATGATTCCCCCACCCCCAGTTAATGTGTTAACCCTGGGTATCCTCATTAAGTTTCCAACTTGACTAATTATGGTTTGCAACTTACTTCCCTTTTGAACTGCCTACATTGAAAATTCAAATTTGTACTCTATCATCCCCAGGAAAATTGATATTTTAGGTCCAAACCAAGATGAGTTTTCTATTTTAGACTGTAGTCTTTGAGGTGCCCTGTAGATGCCTATTTAGATTACATGAACAAACAACATATGTAGACATCAAGGTAACTGCATGAGGCTTTACCTAGCCCTTAAAAAAATAGTCCAACCTGCATAATGTGAAGATGAAACATCTGCAGCACAGCGAGCTTAGAGAAGGGGATTCCGTTTAACTAAAGTGTTGCCAGATCTTAAGTGATCTGAGATCACACCTAGATCTAACAGATTCTTTCTGCGACTGCAAGCAAACCTTGCCTCAGACAGGGAGAGCTCTAGAGAAAGAGGTACACTGCAACGTGGCAAAGAACCACCATGAATGGCCCCAGAAGCAGCACTGGGGCTTCAGTAGGGTCTCAGCTATTCAGGTGGTGTGCACCACCACACAAAGGTGACTAAGACTAGTTTGGCGTAGCTATGCATTGCATCACATTCGCGATGGATACAGATCTTGAAGGTCTTAGACTACAGTATCAGCCAAAAGCTACAGGAGGATGGAAATATGAAAGATATGTTCTTGAGCTTCACATCTGAGTTATCCAGCTATAAAAAAACCCCAACAAAACAGACCTCTTGCCTCTTACAGTGATAACTACTACCAAAAAAACCCTGTGCATTAACAGTATGTAAAGTGCTATCTAGAAAACCTTCACCATATTTTCACTGCTCACTTGATAGCTCTCAAAATACTCTGACTTGGCAAAGGGTAGAAAAATATGATCAGACAAATGGTTTCTAAAAAACTTGATTTACGACAGATTCTGTTTAATTCTGTTTACAGAGAATCCTGCTGCTGGAAGAAATTGATCTTGGAGCTGACATGTTAATATAACACTACCAAAGATGAAAATGAACCAGCAACATCCCAGCTATAAGAATGTGTAAGTTGTACTGGCTGCTAGGTTTATCTGTAGATGTGTGTACTCCTATATCATAATTACTCACGGTGATGTAAAATGCTTGTAGGAAGAGTTATTACTGTGATGGGAATATTCTTCTCAACCTCTTTACATAAATAATAAACATGCTTTGCTTTTTACAACTATTTCTTCTTGCTAAATACTGGGGTAATAAGTGTTGAGCATCGGATATTTTAAGCTTCTTAAGAAGAAATATTCTGCTTTCTAAGGTGCTTTGAGGTATAAGATTCTTCTTATTAAGAGGAAATATTCTACTTTTTAAGGTGCTTTGACGTGTAAGATGACTACAGATGTCAGAGTTTATGTGGGTATCGGTCTGCAGCTACTCTGCTACACACAAAGGGAAGGCACAATGGAATGAGTTTATCCATCTCTCTGGCCTGGACTTATTATTTAGCAAGCCCGTAAGAGGGGAGATGAAGAAAGTGCATAGCTCTACAATACTCAGCACAAACATTAAGTGATTTTGTTTGCTTGATTTCTGAATCTTTTTAAGTGGTTACTAGAATCCATCAATGTCCTGTCTGCATTAATTCCTCCTACGCTGAAGGTCTTCTTGTGATACAGCTTTGCAACCCCAGTCACCAAAATAGTTGTAAGAAGTTGGATTGCATCTCAGTATCACACAATATTGAAAGATTTACAGGACAACAGGGAAGTCTCACATGAATGTGGATACAGTCATGAGCACATACTGACAAGCTCTCCCTTGGGTTTTGTGGTTTTCTCCCACTTTCTGTTCTCTAACCACAGGCTCTAGAAGAAAACTAAACAACTCTTCACTGCATAGCATGAAACGTTTCTGTTTTCACATTGCCTGATACAGTTCTTAATCCTGCAAAAGCTATGCTAGACCTTTAACAGCTGCAAATATAACTTTCTGTTTGTTGGTAGAGATGGGCAAGTAAACTTCTGACAGTCTAAGTACAACACATTCAGTGGAGAGTCTCAGCTGAATTTGAAGACTGAGAAGTACAAATCACGTGTGGTATGTCTAGGGAGGAGGAAGTCAATCACTTGTCGACTGCTGATAAAGCCACAGAACAAGATGTTTAGTCCTGTTTTGTTTTCGTTTGGTTTCTGGTTTGGTTTTTTTTTCAGTAATCACTTTTGTAATAATAATATTTGCTAAATAAAGCATCGTGTTTCTTAGCTGCACAGTTTTTTTTTCTAATAAAGATATTTACTTGCCTGATTTCCTCTTCTCCTAAACACTGACATTCCCATTGAAATGTGAGCTTATATATTAAGAAAAAGGCTTGGTTTGTATCCTTCTAGATTGCATATAATGCTGAAATTGTTAAAACTTTGGAACTAAGTTAATTTTTTTGTTTGTTTTGGGAACATGATACAGCAAGATATTAAGGCAGTTAAGTTTGATCATGATCGTGTTACAATTTTGTCTCAGGAGGAAACATGAGAAAGGGAACACTCAGCAGATAAAGTTCTCTTATTATTCTTTCATAAGTGCTTTTTTTCGCTGTTTCTCAGACATTTGATGTGTATCCAAACAACATTTTAGCTAGAACCAATCACAGCTTTCCGCTTTTATCTGGGATTGTATTATTACAATCCATCTAGTTCCTCATAGGTGGTGAGATGCTCCTCCAAGTAATCTGCCAATGGAAGCACCCTATTCATGCTACATGGGAGCTATATTAAAAATACGTTGAAACAAATGAGAGAAACTGTGAGATATGCTATGGTTCACAAAAATCTTTTGGATACCGTCATGAACAAACACAACATTCACACCATTCCCCTGAAGGGAAAAAAATCATAAATTCTTACAGATGAGGTCTAAGCATGCAAGGCATAGATAATTAGCTTTCTTAAAACAAGCAAATGACACTAATTTCACACCTAGCCTTTCCAAAACCCCAGGCTGTAGAAACCCTTCTGGGTTAACAAGAAGTGCCAGTAATTCCAGCAGTCAACAGTGCCCTCCAGTGTGGGTTGCTACAACTTCACTCTACAAGGGCTTCCCTTTTTAGGGTTCATAAATACATTCCAAGTGCATTGTTGAGTACGTCATTCCATGACTTAATTTAACTTACTTTGAAGAAAACAATTTTAAATGCTAGCATTTATCAACTCTTACTCTCCTTTCTATGAATTGCTGCAAAAAAAAAAAAAAAAAAAGGGAATGTGTAAATATAGGAATATTTGGTTTATCATTTTTATTTGCTTTATGTTGTGTTTAGCAGTTTTTCAAAAGTTCTACAGGCTTAGTGGATCAGCCTCACAGATGATGTGCAACACGCTGTGGATTTGCTTTCTGCAATTATATTTCTATATATTTTATCTGTAGGCAAATTTGATAGGGCTCACAGAGGGCTACCCAAAAGCTGTCAGAACATATTCATTTAAGCACGTACCTGTGTCCTCAATGAATGCCATGAGCTTGTGCAGGAGAAGAGCAGGTTTATTTGCCTATAAGGACCTAATCCAAAATTCACTGACACCGACAGGAGTCCCTTCAGGGGACTTCAAGAGAGACAAAGGATTTCACACTTTCTTAGACTGAGCACTCAAACTACAAAACACACAAAATACATCCAGAACGTGTCAAACTCTACAGAAGCAGTTCTGCTGGTTTGAAGAGTCTTTAGAAGGCAGCATTAAGAGCCAGTGAGCATCTGCCCTACCTGCCACCTCCAAACTGTCCTGCTACACCAGCAGCCCTGTGGAATCAAGTAACAGGCCACCACACAACCAAGCTACTTAGCATTACCCCAGCTGGGCAAGCAAAAACACTTTAGCAAGAGACAGAAACATTTCGCAAGAACCTAGGCAGATCTTTAAAAGATGGTAAAGAGAATCAAAACGTTATACCACTATCCCAGCAGATTTCTGATAGTCCATTTAAAAAAAAATATAAACAAATAAAATGCTTTCAAATCAATAAAGCTCTCCACCAGCCTCAAAGCATTAGGAGCTGTTAATCTCTAAATAATCAATTCATTTCACAGTCAACACGCCACATGTATATACACAAACAAACATCTCAATGTCATTTAGAAATAACTGGGATCATTACCGGCATAGTTAATTTTAATTTATTACTGATTTTTTTTTTTTTTTTTTTTTTTGTATCATGCATCTAGAATATGCTACTGAATTTCAACCCTGAATTGCATTAAAAGATAGCATGAATGCAATACTACGCTAGTATGCTGAAGTCTCCAAATCAACAAGTTGCAGAAAGGTTAATTTAGCCACATATTCTCTGTATTTTATATTAACATGTTGAACAGTTACCGGAGTTTGCATTGATGAGGAAAAGAAGGGCTTCCTAAGTAGTTTTGCTGCCAGCAATTGAAAAAAACCCAGAAGTTTCCATATATTTCAGATTAATCATTTCAGATCACCTGTGTGCATCTACAAGATTTCGGTATTCCTACTGTTGCAGAAAGCACTGTAAAGAATTATTTCCATAGTCCAAAAGGCATAGAGCTCTGTGCATGAACCCACATCTCTGACATCAAGGAAACAGAGTTGTCAGTGCTGCCTACCTCAGGGACTGCTTTTATTGCAGATTTTGTGCAAACACTCCACTAGGCTTCTGTGTGAACACCGTGCTACATTCCTGTGTCACCCAGGATATCCTTCCAATATAAAGCAGCATGTAATTGCCCAAATTAAGATACTTCCCAGAATTATTCAAGGAAATGGTAATGCGAAGAAAAAGGTTAGCACAAAAAGTGGTGTGGTCCAAATACAAACTATAGAATAGTAAATCCAGTAAAAAAAACCACAATTTTAGCTTGCTAAAAGTTATTGTGATGCTAGTTTTCCTAAGAGCACCAGTTGCAGTGTATCTGTTGGAGAACTGTTAAATATTATAGAAATGCAGTGTTTTGCTGGTCTAAGAGGTCTAAATATATGGGTTTAACCTATGTGTCTGGAGCTGCAAATTCATACTGAGACTGGTAGATGGGAGGAAGGGCAAGTGACAAGGTGCTACTGACAAATCACTAAATAGCATAAGACAGTCAAAGTGCTGTAATTCTCTACCAAAATATACCATAGAGAAGAGAGCTGGAAAGCACATTACAATCAAGAAGAAAAATAGGTAGGCTATGATGTCATCTTTAATTGTCGTGAGAGAAGTGAATGATCCCATTGTTTCCAACCACTACTAAACAGCTGGTTTGCGACGCTGGTGTTTGTAGCTATACTTGGCCACCAGGCAGTGAAAGAGCCATGCTCTCAAACACCCTCCTTTCCTACATGATGTGGCGCAAACCTCTCGCTTCTGGTGCACACCATTATTCTGGGTTTCCTGGTTTGGTTTGCATTTCATCTGACCTTCGAGTAAATAAATTCTGATGGAATTGCAGCTCGGCTTGGCTTCTCCTCAACCTCCTGCTGGCACCAGCAGTTGTTCTCAGTCTTTCCATTGCCAGCAACAGGGGAGGTTTCATGCCAGGCAATTGCAACTGCTAGTGTCAAGGGTCAACTCCACGGCCTCTAGTCTTTGTCACCAGCTCTCACAGCTGGCTGGCATCAATTTATTCTATTCTTTCAGTTTACAATCAGCTTGAGACTTTCTTCCGCACAAAGTTTCCTTTCCCTTGTGACCTTAGTAACCGTTACTTGCAATAATTTATATTGGTAAACCCTAAGGTAGTTTAGCCGTGCCCCTGGGCATCGATTCAGTTTCTGTGTCCCTTCAACAACCTTGCATATGTATACACCATTGTCAGATGCCATCGAGTGGCAGAACACGTTTCACAGTTTTCTATTCTGTGCTGACATGGCCCCAGGATCAGCCCCTAGGGTACCCCACTAATGACTGCCCTCCAGCTGGACTTTGTGCTGCTGATCACAACCCTCTGAGGCTGGCAGCTTGGCCAGTTTTCATTCCCCCTCACTGTCTGCTTACTTAGTCTGTGCTTCATCAGCTGACCCGTGAGAATGTTACAGGAGAGTGTCAATAGCTTCACTATAGTTGAGGTAAATGACAACCACTGCTCTCATTTTCCCCGCCAAGCCAGTTGACACATTGGAGAAGACTATCTGGTTGGTGAAGGATGACTTCTCCTTCATAAATTCTTGCAGAGTACTGGTGACAACCATCTTGTCCTTCCTATGCTTGGAAACTGCACCCAGGATTAGTTGCTCCATCACCTCCCCAGAGATCAAGGTGAGGCTAACCAACCTGTAGTTCCTTGGATCCTCTTCCCTGCCCTTCTTGAAGGCAGGAGTGACATTTTCTTTATTCCAGTCCTCAGGAGTCTCGTCCGATCGCCATGACCACTCCAAGATGGAGAACTATCTCCTAGTCACTCTTCACACAACACTAAAAGCATCTCTGTTCCAGATTTATTAGTTGTGAGCTCCTCATTCCTCAGTTTTAAGGAGGCTATAATAGCAGTGTAGAAAGCAATCCCCATTTTTTTATTTTTCACAGATAAACCTTTTCACTGAAGCACCAACAGAATGAATGCTAATTTACAGATTACTAGTCCCAAAGTGCTCATTACTAGTCACTGAAGAGCATAAGACAAACTCCATCTGGTGGAGGCAAAAGCTGAATATCTACTTCAACAAGGACCATGACAAAGAACCATTCTGCCATTGTTTTGTGTGCTCCTTAAAAAAAGACCTGGTGGAAAACATGCTGGGTTTGTTCTTGACTATGGTCCAGAGGCATTTCTTGACCCGAAATCCAAAACTAGTTCTCTGATCACTGTCTTCCAATACAAACTTATTGCTCTAAGCCATTCAAGTGGATAGCTAGAAACCTCTGGAAAAATGGAAATTCAAATACATTCAGAAGTGATAATAAAAGTACCTTGCTGGACAATACTGTAAGAATTTTAGTGAAACTGGGATTATGCTATGGTACAGTTCTATTTCTTACACAAATGAGTTGCCATATTAAAAAAAAATAATTAAAAAAATCTAATTCATAAGCCTTCTGCCCCTCCACTTTTCCTCAGGAAATTTTAGATCTCCAAGATGATAAATCACTTTGCCCTTCAGTTCTTTTAAGCAAAAATGCTGATGTTCTATTATTCTTTTGTGGAGCTCAAGCTACATAGAAGAAAGCGGGACAGCTTTATTCCCTGCAACAAGCCTGCAACGAGCCCGTGGAGAGGCAGTTTGTGGCAAACGCAAGAGAATCATTGTACTACAGACTCAGTCAGAGCCCTGAAGTAGGCTGTTCTTTCCTTTGAAATATTTTTTTCTTTCCTACCACTATCTTTGCATAATCTCTTTTATTTTGTTGAAGTGAAGCAGCAAGAAATTACCCCTCCTCTTTTTTCTTTTTTTTTTTTTTTTTTTTTCTTCTTTAAATTGACAAGAACTGCTGGTACTCAGCCTCTGGTGGGAAAAAGTACAGACTGAGGCACAGTCCTGGCTCACTTCTCACACATTATTCACTCTGATGCAGTTAGAAGCCAATACACACTAATTGCTGCGATGTCTCCATTTGGCCTTTAACTTAAATAGCCATCTGTAGGAGAATCTCAGCTGCTTTCAGCAGCCAGAAGCACTTGAAAACAGCAGCCCCCTAACATTGTTTAATTTTTTACAACTTTGAGGTCATGGAACAGACCACTAACTGTTTCAATGGAGCTCCATAGGATGGACTTGGCTGGATGATTTGTTTCTGCTTTAGGATTTAATTTGAACAATATGGACTTTTCCCCATTAGCATAAAATAAATCAGCACTTTGCACTAGTTTCCCACGCATCCCTTTCAACAGGTTGCCAGCATGAGAATCGTGTGGATAGATGACAAGCACTCAAACTACTTACATCTCTTAGAGTCCATCGGTCACATCAGCTCTCGGTTTTGATCATTCTTCAAGCTGCATATCATTGTTACTTACTTTCCACAGTCACCAGGTTTAATATACACATATGCCTTGTAATTCAGCCACAGAGCATATTTAGACAGCCATAAATTCAAATCAGGTAGCAGGGGTTTGAGTAATATAAGACATTTTCCCTCAGTAAGGCAATTACTTGAAATACATCCTAGCTGTACTTGCAGGATTTCAAGCAGATCAAGTATCAGAATTCATATTTTCCTTCCCCAGCTTTCCACATTCATGTTAGCACAAAAAATGCTGCCTTATATATAAATGATTTTGTTCCATAAATCTGAGATAAGTTTGAGATTTACTGAACTAGAGTCCAGTTATGTCAGTTCATCTTCAAAAAAAAAAAAAAAAATACAAGTTAATGAAGGTAAGCCATTGAGCTAGATGGAAAGAACAGGATATTTTTTCCAGGAAAAACTTACAGTGTTTTTCTCCCCCCGCCCCGCCTTATTGTACTTGGCCACAGAGGACTCCACAAGGAAACAAGGAAATGCACTTGATTTAGGCAAAAACCCTCACAAACTAGCATGTTCTACCAATCATGAGGCCCCACAAGGCCACATGCAAACTGAATTTGCAGGCAGGAGGTCAACACTTCACGGACAGTTTGGTTTCACACAGGTTGCCTCAGCCGCAGGGCTGGCATAGTGTGATGTAACATGGCCACCGCCCCAGCAAACTAGTCCAAAGCTGCCCCCACACCCTCTCCTGGAAGCCTTCCAGGCTCCATGGTATTCCCACCCCTTCCCCACCGCCACACCCTGCCCTAAGATTTCTGCATTTGACCACACAACGCACTCTTCGCCCTCAGGAAGACAAGCAGCATCAAGTCTGCCTCCTCTTGTAATGGCGGACCTCCCGCCCCCCCTCCGCAATGGCAGACCTCCCGCCCCCCCTCCGCAATGGTGGACCTCCCGCCTCCCTCAGGGCTGCCCACCTCACTCATCCCAGACTGTTCCTGGGGAGCTTCAAACCCCAAGTTTCCACCCAAAAGAATGGGAGCAGGAACTCACCTCCTGCAGTGGGATGCAGCAGTGAGCTCTCCAAATGGCCACCTGGCTTTTCTGAGGCAAGTGCCACAGCTGGCCCCAATCAAGGCACTGTACCCTCAGGAGCAACCAGTAGCAACCTCTTCAAACATTTTTAAACTGCCACCAGAGAAAGCCCAAATAAAGCAAATCGTTTCTTACCTACAGTAATTAATACAGTACCATGTAAAATGCTGGACTCCTCCATCTCAGTGAGTAGTTCGCCATTTTAAACAAAACAAAACAAACACAAAAATTAAAAATTATTCCAAACTTTCCCATTATGCCTTACACCTGTTACATTTCTGACTTATACCCGATAGTGAGAAGGGGTCCCTACTGCCAGAGAAGCCTCACTAGTGAGGACAGTGCCAGGAGCAGTGTATTTTCTAGGGAGAGAGCCATAACGCTGCCACGGGTATTTCAGCCACCAGCCTGGAGATGGCTGGAGAACACCACCAGTCTTTTGTTCTTGCTTTTCCAACACAGAGGAGCCCTACTGGGGATCTCTATGACTGGTTTCCATATTGTACTGGTACCAAACCCGTACGGGTTTTCTCAAACAGCCCATGCACCCTCCCCTGGCCTGGCTGCATGGGATAGGAACCCGCTCGTAGTCACCCTTCCCACAGTCTGCTTTTAAACACTTGAGCCCCCTGGATTCTGCCACCCAGTCCTGCATCAAAGGAGGTTACACAGAAAGTGGGTTCACGCTGAGGTGGCATCATGGGATCCATAAGAATCCCTGCAGTCAGTCTCACATTTACTGCTTGGTACGTTTCCGCACGTGCAAAATACAGATAAGTAAGTGCATACAATTTCCAGTTGTGTAACTATGAGTTCTGCATACCAAGAAACCACTTAAAAAGAATCATATTTTCTGGATTGATTTTTTTGAAGGAGGTTGGGGGTTGGACTCGACCTCCAGAGGTCCCTTCCAACTCCTACCATTCTATGATTCTATGATTCTACAAATGTCCTAAACCATCAATGAGCCAAGACACAGAATACAAAGGTTTGGGGAGATTTAAAAGAAAAAAAGGAAAAAAAAAAAAAAGAAAAGAGATAAAATTAACCCAAAACTGAACTAAAGCACAGGCAGGAAAAGCATGTGATTCCTGGCTCTGGGTCCAGCAGACAGTGTTGGCGGTCTTCTGGGTGTGTCTGTTGTGGAGAGAGTTTCTACAAACAGTTTTGCAAACCACAGCAGAGGTCCAAAATATTTACAAAACATTCAGAAACACAAACTGTCATTCAGCTTTCTGCACCAAGTGAAGATACTGTATCTTATCCATGTTAAGGGGCTTTACATATACCTAGACATTTCTATGATGATCTTTTCAGATAGAGTTATCTCCGGTCCAAATTAACTGTAATGCTTCCTGTCTAGACCAGTCTGTATATTGTATATGTAAATTTATATGCCAGTTTTAATTGTGAAAGAAAGATAAGCTTGCTGAAAAAAAGGAAGTTGAATATGTACCTAAAAACTACAATAAAACAAACTGTGGATGCTTCTCTGAAAACCATGACAGATTAAATATGCATGTTTTAATTGGCAGCTACAAGCCAAATTACTCTGCCTAACCCCAAAACAACACTTAAAAAGAAGCATCAAAATTTCGTGCAGAAACGTTCTTTGAAAATGAGGGGATTTTTTTCCTAAGACTTTACATAGATGGACTAAACATTCTTAGACATTTTTTTTAAACATACAAAAATCAGATGCTGTCCACCTGCCAATCACCAAGGTCTGACAGAGAAAAGATAAGTAATTGCTCCACATTCACATCTGAATTTTTGTGTACATACAAAAACTTCATGCTGTACAACTGTTAAGGCAGTTTGGATTTAACCAAATATAGAACTAAAGAAAGAGCATAAGATTTTGTATTACCAAATGATTATTTCCCCTTAGAAAATGTTGTATCATTAGACAACTCCAGCACAGCTGCAGCCAGCCTCCTTGGATGCAATGTCTTCCTTTCTTGAATTCGCCTGAGATTCCAGTGGTGCAATAGCTCAAAGATAACTTTTTTTTTTTTTTTTATCTAGGCAGTAAGTCTTCAGAATGTACATATGTTTATATTTGCAGTATATGTTACAGCTGGGGAGAAAAAAAAAAAAAGGGCATTTTTTTCTTTTATGTGAGGAAAGGAGAAAGACCGGTGCCACAGGCAAGGATTTCATTAAGATGAAGAAATCACTGTTCTCCAAAGGGAAAAACAGTTAAGCTTTGCTTGGAGATCTTTCATGAAACGATTTGTGTGGTCTTTATCATTTCAGTCTTTTAAAGAGTGATAGCTGCAGATGTACATGATTCTCCGACCTGGACTTGAAATTTGAGTTCTTCTTTAGCCTGTTTAAGCCCTAAATTCCATTCTACTCAAGTAAAGACACTTTTGATCAAAAAGCTGTTGCACAAGCATGTAATCTTTCAATGAAATCTATCAAAACCATAGCAATAGGCCTAAAATAAGACACTAAAACTTGACAACCAAAAAAATTAGCTGCAATTAAATATCATTCTCTTATCCTCACTGCATCTTCTAAAGTAGTCATCATTTAAAGCACATACAGAGCATGTTTTTGCATGTCTGCAAATACTTTCATTACCCTAAAGTATGACCCAGTCATGTTAAAAAGTTGGGAGCAGCAGAAGAAAGCAAGACATTTTTCATATCAGAAAGTAGAACAACCTGAAGTAATAAAGTGAAATGCAAAATTGGTTAAGATGGAACAAACTCAATTTATTTACAGATTACTTGTCATCTGTTTAAAACTTCTTTTTAGGTAGTTGGTTTATGGCATTTTACACTTTCCTTTTCCAGACTGGACAAGAAAAAGCTTAGTTAAAATTAAAGAAATACAGAAATGAAACCTTCTAAAACATTTACAGAGTGTCTGTTTCATATAAAAGATTAAACGTTTTGTTGACTTCAAAATCGCCTTTTCTCTCTATGGTTGCTGAATCTACATGGCAGAATAGACACCTTTTTTTATAGTGGTATTCTTTATGCTTCTTGAAAAGGCTAGGAAAGATTCTAATACATACACCCAGCGTTATCTAGTGTTTTTCACTTGCATCTCTCAAAGCATCCCTTAAAGGGATTCAGGGTCCTTCGCAGGAGGGCTACTAGTCTAAATAAGAGAAAAATCATCTACAAGGAACATGTTAGTGGACAAACACTGACACTGGAGAGCATTTATGAATAAACACCTTCTTAAAATCAGATGGAAACAATTCAAAACAATTCTAATCTCTGACTGGAACAACAATGGAAACATTGAGAAAATTTCTTTCACTTTACTGAAGCAGAAACTGGCATCTGACTACACACGTATGAAGCATCTCTCCCCTAACAAAATGCAAGCATCTGAAGATCAGAACATTTGTGTGTGTGGTTGCACACCAAGATCAGTTATTTTCAAACCCAGATGTCTAGTTGAACAGTTGCATGTCTCAACACCCCGGTTTCTGACACAGTTAAATACCTTAGACATGTAGAAATTTTTGCCAATTTCAGCTCTAATCTGCTTACACTAAAGAGGAAGTAATGACCTAGTAGATATTACTTCACATTTAATTAAGGTACCAAGAGAGGAAGGAGGTGGGTAAAGGATGAGGAAAAAAGACAGAAAATGTCATTCTAGACTACCTGGCCATATTTACGAAAATTTCTTTAGACAAAAATTGCCTCCTCTGAAGATCTCCAGTGGTTCCTCCACTGACTGTGCAGGAATGCTATAAGAAATACCAGGTGACTTCTACTATTCACAATCCACACTGCTCAATTTCCTGAAGATAGACACCTTGGGGAATGAAAATTGCTCTTAAAAATAATAAAAATATAACACCATGAGGCAACATCAGTGTCAGTCCTAAAATCATCTTACTCTGCTGTATCACACTCTAGTGGGTAACACTGTTGTCTGGGAAGTGGAAAATCTATGTTCTAAATTAATTTTCTTAACCTGTGATCTTACACATTCCAACTTATTGAAGTATATCTCAAGTAGCCGGTGAAGGCCCTTTTGGAAGGATTCAAGTGGAGGAGCAGGGACTCTCCAGCTTTCCTATGGCTATGCAGTCAACAATGCCAAGCATGGGGCCAGAAGAAAAGTAGGAGAGCAGGCCTCTGTGTGCTCTCATCTGAAAGAGGGCACAGTGGGGGATATCATGCTCTGCTATGAGGCAAGTGCATGTATCTTACCCTAGACTGTTCCTAGTTAAAAAAAGAGGCTATAAAACCCCAACTAGAGGAACAGTTGTTAAGATTTATCAATATTGTTGGGCTGAATCTACACCCTACTTGCTTCAGCAATGGGACTAGAAGTGACCAACTTTGCATTTGCTGCCTTTTTGACTATTTGACGTTAATCTTCAAGTACTAGCACATCCAGCTTTCAGAGGAGGGATGAAAAACAAACTCACTCTGAATTCACAGTACCTGGCAGCTGAGGTACTTTCCTGAACTACAGACTGAAGCTACATTAGACTGATGTAACCTAGAAATACATTACTGCTCTCTTACTCTGGGGGTAGGTGCTGTAGTAACCATCACTACGGTGTGGGCAAACATCCATAAGCTGTGTTGCAGGAGACCAGGCTTGTGTCTTGGGTGACTTTGCACAAGCCACTTCACCTTAGTTTGACTCATTAGTTTCAACTTTGAAAAAACAGCAATAACAAAGAAACCAATGACAACAACCAAAAATAAACCAACTAAGGCTCACTGATTTCAGCTATATTGAAATTTCTTTTCTGCTTAGCCCCGTTTTTCACTTTCACCTTATTACTTAGATACCACAGATGAGGTAGACACAAGAGCTTCATGTTCTCCAGTCACTGGAGGGCAGAGGCAAGAGAAAGACTATTTTACATGAAAAAACAAGAAATAATTTGGATATTTATTTTTTAACAGGATAGTTTTTTTATCCCATTGCAAGCAAAAAATTCTTAATGGTTCTTAATTCTTAAGAAGCATTACTTCTTAATGGTTGAAGACCTCTGAAAATTTTCAATGAATTTTCCAAAACAGACAGATTGGAAGAATTTTGATCAAAACTGTCTTTACTTGAGTAGAATGGAATTTAGGGCTTAAACAGGCGAAGAATTACTGTAAATAAAGAAACAGCATTTTACATGAATGTCTAGTCAGGTTTTTCTAGAGAAACTGTCATCTGAATTCTTCCTCATAGTAGGACATCACCTTGATGCAATGTGCACCAACCCCACCTGCTGCCCCATAAATCACAGAATCATAGAATGTTAGGGGTTGGAAGGGACCTCTAGAGATCATCTAGTCCAATCTCCCTGCCAGAGCAGGATCAC